>JAKGSA010000396.1:246700-265074 GCA_033558755.1 Philaethria dido
TATATATATATATATATATATAACAAACCACGGTGATAATGGATATATCACTAGTCGTTAATTATTAATTTTATCTAATTTAAGTATTGTATATTGACAAATTTGATGACTTCTACAGTGAGCCTTAAAGTGAAAAGGAAATGAGAAAAAGTTCTAAATCAATTATTTGTCTTGTAAGGTAAAGTTCTCCCCAAAGAGCGCAATTAAAACTTTGCCTACTGCTTATCCTCAGTGATACTACCGACGTAGAAAGCATCATTTATTGTAATCTTAACCGCTATGCTTAGAAGTTGATTTATTGATATGCCATCTTGTCAAATTTATGTTAAAAAGTTATAAATATTTTTTTTGTTGTTATTATGTTAAGGAGATAACTTTGGATGAATAGTAATTAATATTATAACAAAAAAGGGAAAACCGACTCCAAATAAAATACATTAAAAAGTAAAATTATTACGGAAAACTTAAAGATCTCAACTAAATTAATTTAGGCAAAAGCACTAGCTATCATATATAAAAATCATTAGTTAAAAATTAGTTCTCACAGTAAGAAATTATGCGGTTACACATGTAAAAAGAATACTGTCATATTGAGAACCATTTCTAGACGTCGATTAGTAAAAAAAGATTATTAGTACATAATGAAGAAATTTATTATGTGACAGTGAACTTGGAAAACGTTGGAATGAGGTTTTATTAAAAAGTATTATGCATAGGATTTCCCAATAAATATCCATCAAAATAATTGAGAACTGAAATTAAAGGTGCACTATTAATTTCACAATTTAGAAAAATGTATCTATGCAACACTGCTATGATTTATGGAAATGTCGTTAAAATTTATGAATTTGTATTAAAATCAGTCTTTATATAATATATTACATATATACGTTCGCACAATGGCAGCTTTTATATTTTTGAGTTAAGGAATTTAAATTCACAAAATATTTATAGAAACTTTGAAATCTGTAATGTGTATTTTTGAAGATACGGTTGTATTTTATATTTTACTGAATTATTCATATCCAATTAACATCAATATGAGTATTTTTATACACGCCCTGCGGCAAAGGGTTATTTTTAAAAAAGGGAAAATTTTGTTTGCTACTAAGCTTTACAAAGCTAATGTATTTTTTGGAGTATATTTGACAAAAATATATTAGAAATGACTACTGGATATGTAAAAGAAATAAAAATAAATTAATATTATAATAATTTTCATTAGTCAGTCATAACTATCAGGTATAAGTAACGCGCGCCCACGCGGCTCGCAATAGACAGGCGTGAAGCACGTAGCAAGGTAGCTACGCGATGAATGTTTCGTACTTCTTGCGCAGTGACGCGTGCCATATGCTCTGGCGTTGATGTAAACTCTATGATTTATGTATTATGCGGATCTCTCATATATTCGTTCGTTCTATTTTCATTTATATTGTTTTTATCTAGGTACATAAAACCTATATCACCGAAATTTTAGATGTAACACTGAATATAAAAATAGTTCATCGCTATAGTATACTTCATCTCAAGGTGTATTTGTATTTTAGATCTCATAAGACTATATATGTTATAAATGTTAATATGTAAAAATTTGTCAGTAAAAATATATTCACGGCAATTTCCAATGCACACAATATAACGAAGTCGTTAAATAAGCAAACTTTGAGCTCAGTGTTTCAACGCCGGGAATGAATAATAAATGAGTTGGTTTAAAACATGTGAACTCAAGAAACTGTACGTTTGATTATACATGCTATTTTAATGCTTATTTTCAACTCTCTGTGTTATATTCATTACAATTGATTTTGAGATGTTTATGAAAAATAAAACAAGAACAATTATTATTTTTATTATTAAAGTTATTAGGTCTGTAGTGTAGATCCACAAATTTACATTTACTACGATTTTTTGATGCCATGTTTAAAGTTATATAACCTTTCAAATAATAGAAGAAGAGTTGCGATATATGGGTATGAAAAATGTATAAGGGAAAGTCGGGTGACCTCGGACGCCGGGAAGCCCCGGACGCTTCAATTTCTAAGAAAATAAATACATCACTTCGATGAAGAGTTATTATAAGATC
The DNA here is from genome assembly GCA_033558755.1 of Philaethria dido. Lineage (NCBI taxonomy): Eukaryota > Metazoa > Arthropoda > Insecta > Lepidoptera > Nymphalidae > Philaethria > Philaethria dido. The sequence continues at coordinate 248,784 of JAKGSA010000396.1, forward strand.
TAGATGACGAGAGTCGAAACAAATGCAATTCAATCGCGGTGCGGGCGCTGAATAAAAGAGATGAGAGTGTTCTGTTCTACCAAAAATTCGTTGTTCTCTCAAATTTTATTAATGGTTATAACGTAGAATTGGTATTCATACTTGTCTTCAATTCAGATTTTGGTACAAATACAATTAAAAAAGTATTTTTAACAATTCTTTTACAATTTGAGTGCTATGCTTAAGAATGTTGCATGATGACGGTCGGAAAGCACTGGGCACTATAATGTCGGGTACTCCGGACATGTTACTAAATGTTAAATTATTTGCAATTTAGTATCATTTTGTTTATTAATTGAAAGTAACTATTAAGGTACTTTATCTTTGTTGTTGTTAGCGTTACAGAAGTACTTAAGACATTATACAAAAAATTAAGGTGAGAACCAACAAAAGAGGAAAACTGGATGAAAGTAAAATGATAAAACCTGTTTTGCGAGACAAGTGTAAAGATGTATGATGTCGCACGAAGTTCTCTTCACGATCGACGCGGGTGCGAATGTCGAAAGGAGCGAGATTATAAGACCTTCTCCATATAGTATAGTAATGGAAAGACATAAGTAGATAGGCAATAAAAAAAGATCAAATGGAAATACAACATTGTAACGGAGCTGAAAATGTGTTAAAGCGAACGAAAATATCCCTCAGAGTAAAATAAGCTGATTGCGATGCGATGAGAACGTATATGCTAAAAACATTTGATAAACCCAGGATTCAGTGTCAGGAATGCTAAGATCGATGCATGCATCATATGCATCGAATGTATGTTATGACTGTGATGTTTGCAAGGTCAAAAAGCGGTTGAGCCATCATTCATTACTATGTCCGGGGCTACCCGCCATTTTTGTACTACAAAGAAACAAGACCAAATTATCTTCAGTATATTTTCTTGAAAAATGTGATATGAACACTAGTGTTTGATTAATATAAATAGAGAAGTTCTTAATTTAATTAAACAATATAAAATGAGACAGTAAAATCCTATATTTCTGTTGTTATTGTCATTTAATTTAAGTGTACCGTGCCTACCCGACCTTCTCCCCAACGAAAAGTATATTTTAATTGATAAAGACGCAAAAATATTGGCTTTCTGTATTATTTCTCCATATAAACTTTAACTTCCGTTTGCATAAATTTCTTAAGAAAAGGTTAAAAGTTTTTCCTTCATGTATTAATATATAGTTACTCGGTTGTAAGTTCAGTCCCCATTGTGTTTTACTTCAATTAATTCAACTTCCGAGGTCTGGTTAAATAAAGCGCGGTGCTACATCTTCATAAAATGTAAAAAAGGGAAGATAAAAGTTTAAATATATACATACGAGTATATAATGATTCTATTGCAGGTAATTGTTAGATACATGTGGAACGTATTAAAATATCCATATAAGTATTATGTGTGTATTTAACAGTTTATAATTATAGTAAAACTTGCGTGTTAATATGTCGCTAGTGTTATGCGCTAGGTAAAAGCCATTTTATGCATGACATGAAATAATTAAGAACCGTAACTCACTAAACCTCATTACCTACATACATGTAGGCTGAATTTTGTTGAAAGAAAGTTATGCTTTAATATATATATTCCAAAATAAAAAGAAATCGCCACTCTATGTTGACTTTTCCTGAAAATTTTTTTTAAGTATTTGTAAAAAACAATTATTTTATATTAGACGCAACTAAAACGTACACTAACATTTTTTGCCATTTGTTGCCTACTAAGTATCAACAGAACAGACACACAACATGACAAAAAAAATAATTTACCTAGAATACTAATTACAGAAGTGCGCTCTATGATCTTTATAAAGTAAAAATATTTAAATCGAGCTTCACAGTGATTTTGAAATTCACGTCAAAACACTGACAGAGACTGAAAGATAAAAAAATTATATAAGACAACTTTCTTATGTTTTTTTTTTATTATCATCACTATATTAATATGTGAGGGAAAGTATTGGATCCATTTTTAGGAAAGCTATGCGGACGGATATGAAAATTGACATGTATTGGCATGGAGAAGAGAGCAAAGAAACAATTTTACAAATATATTAAATTAATAAAATAAATGTTAGTCACAATACAGACATACATTTTTGTGTAAAGTGACATGTACGCTATGTTTAGATGGAAAGGTGCATTTTACACGTCATTGGGTTTACTAGTGACAAATGCGTAACGATAGAAGTTCAAGAAATATTAAAATAAACTCAAATTATACATTATATAATTATATGATATACCCTGTATATACCAAGCCACAATAATATAGTTATTGTTGGTTTATATTTTCATCAAGAGAAATCCTGGGTAGAAGTAGTCAAGTATCGACTGATCCGATTATCTGGGTTTTGGACACTACATAAGTAATTCATATTTAATGGGTATTTATAGTTTTTAAATAAGTCTAGTGAAAAATTATATCAATAGATATAATATTTTTTTGACAAATAAACATAATTTTATAAGCACATCCACGTGTTCATTGAGTTTAACTAGTAACAAAAACCCTTTTATAAGAAAAAGAACATATCTGAGACGTTTGGGTACGAAACAAAATATTTACAAGTTATCGCTAGCGTCCAGCTTCGTAAATATTATCTTATCTACCCTCTGAATACATACATTCGTCACACCTTTTTTTGCAAATATATATACGTATAGGAGGCATGCCGCATATTAAGAGATTGGTTTTTTTAATTAATAAATATTGTATAATAAAACCAAATCGCTTATTTTTAAGTATATAACAAGTTTAATGACAATGGTAATTATGTTCAATAATTACCCGGAACATGTATTGACATTTTCGGTATACGTTTCATTTACAGTTGCAATATTCATATTTGAATTATCGTAACAGCATACGTTACAACTCTCACATGGCGTTTAAATTTTTCATGAGCTGGCCATTGCGCCTGGATGTGACCTCGATAAAATGTCATCAATTCATAGTAAATTGTCAATATTATTATTTGCTGTAGCAAATATCTTGTAAGATTTTTTTCCTAAAAGCAAAATGAATAATATCGTAATCTCAGCTGACATCTTCATCATTTATGCTTATTAATTTACTATTAAAATATTTATTGAATAAAATAAATATTAGTAAGAGACAGATTCCATTTTTTTATCTGCCGAAATATTTTCTTATGAATTAGTGATTAAGTTCAAGTTTCAATTAAATATACTTAATCGATTTATTTATAACTAACTTCGATTTTGTTTAGCCACATTTTCTAAAAAATATATTATTATATAATTTTATACAATAACATATATTTTTGAAAATCTCCATAATTTTTTGTACCATACATTTTCATTTTGTATAGCACCTACGCAGTAAGCATCTGTTATCTTATCCTACTGTAAAAGAATATGTCAATAATACATCATTATACAAAGTCCACGGCCTTGTTTGTTTGATCCCCTCACACCTATAGCTCAACATGGCGACCCATATACGTTTGTATGTTTAAGACTAGGCGTGTGTTATGAAAGATACGAATTATGTATAAAAACTGTTATTTTATAAAATTAAGGCTTAATGCGTAGAGTAAATTTAATAATAAACGCTGAGTATTCTATTTTCATTTCGTACTGACGTTGCGTATGTTCGTCAAAATGAATATAAAAAAATATAAACTTTTGTAATAAAACACAAAAACTAAGAAGAAATAATTGGTCAAATAGTTTTTACAGTCATAATATAAATAAATGATCTATATATTAATACATGAAGGAAAAATTTTGTGCGGACGGAGGAACATCAAACATGCTATAATTATAGTTTATATAGACTACTACACCAAAACTATTTTATTAGATAAATATTATAAAACTCTTTCTAGTATACGAGTATTATGCAAGGAACGCGAACAATGAACTAAATAATTATCGTCCTAGTCTACAATGTACAAGCACCTGTGCTTATTAGATACTGGAATAATTTCACAGTTTAGTTTTTAGAGTAAGAAATGGGTAACTAAATATTAAAAAAATGTAGCATACCTAACAGCAGTAATTTTACAGGTCATCTATATAACGAGTACGAAGATAAGTAATTGGATTAATTGCGGTCCATACTTTTAAACTTAATCTTGGTAATTCAGTCTTATCTCATCAGATTAACAACTTATTGGTTTACACGAATATAATAAAAGATGATCAAATATGAACCTGGAAGATAATAATTTTATTTTGAGTGAAATTTGTCTAGTTCAGATGGGATAGCAATGCATATATTATTTATTATTTTCTTCATTATTTACTTTTTCAGACGTTCACTATCATTTTACCCGTACCCGGTAAACCTTTTATTAAGATAAGAGCGTCATAAAACGGATTAACTTGTACGGGAATACAATTCTACTGAGAATAGAACAGCTATTCGTCAAGATTTCGCAAATGAAATCCTTATGGGATTTCGAAGCCAACGTGATGTACGTTAGACTTAGAGAATAATACGTGTACGATACGATAACATGGAACGTACGGCATTGAGATGGAACGTACCTACTATGCCAATTTTGAATATTTAAAACGCCAACTGTAGCTCGACGTTGCTGTTATGTTACGAGATAATAACACAGTTTAGTATCGTGCCTCATATTATGGGCTGTATACTTCTTTATTTATTTATTTATTTAATTTTGTTTATAAAATAAATATCCAAATGATAAATTAGTTGACAATTGACAAAAAATTGTTAAATTTTGAATTTTCAATATTAACATAAAATGAATTCTTTACCTCTATTTTTAATTATTAACGATTAAACATACTAGTAGTACGCTGTATTTGTATGTACGAGTATATCTCTTGATTAATTCGAGAGTCTGAATAAAATATTTTCCTTAAATAAATATGAGGGTGGAGGTGAAATTGGAGATTAAAATTTATATGCTTCTTCTTTACTATACAACACTGTAATAATATAGATCATTACAAATAGTTTTCACATACAAATTATATTTTATGTAAATAAAAACAGAACATAATAATATCTTTATTTATTTTTCATATTTAATATTTGCCTAATTATTTTATCTTCTTTGAGTTATATGGAAGTTTTTTTTTATATATTCAGTATTGTGTATTCAACTGGTCTAGCAAAAACTAGTCGAATGAAATCTTAAGCATTAGGTAATTATCTACAGAATTTGACACTTACCTAACCTATACATAGGGGAAGGGGAGGTCCCGGACACTTAAATGAAAGGCAAATAAAAATAAAAATACACGATATTTCTGCGTTACTTCATATTTAATATTAAATTGGGAATTCTTTTATTTCTTTTAATCAAACTTTGAACTATTATATCACATTTTTCATGAATATCTACTGTGTATAGTTCGTCTAGTTTTTTGCCGTCAAAAAAATGGCTGGTAGCCCCGGGCACTTTATCCAAAGATGGATCAATCGCTCTTTGGACTTGCAAACATCACAGTAAACAAATATTCGATGAACACAGTCTTCACAGGCAGGCAGGTCTTCTTGGTGTTTCTGACAAGGTAATCAGAGTTTCATCAAATATTTCTTCGTGAACAATCCATTCAGTTTCATTTTCTCTAAGAACAATCAAACACATCAACTAGTATATAATAATAATATAGATTTTGATACGTGAAGCTGAAAAAAAATGTACTAGCAGCAGTTGTACTAATTTACTATACTTATCTTCAGTTATCCTCATAATATAGCAAATAATATATGAGGATAACTAAAGATAATTATTACCACACCAAACGCACAACTCAATTAGAGAAGTACATAAGTATATAATTATCTTAAATACTACGCAACTAAAGAAAATTAAAAGATATCTTTATATAGTACAAAACAAAGTCGCCTCCGATCTATCTTTCAAGCTACGCAACGGATTTTAATGCGGTTTTCATTAAATAATCAGAGTTAGGGTAGATCTGTGAGAAAAACTTACATTTAAAATAAATATTAAGAAATCGACTTGGAAAGTACAAGACGAAAATTTAGCGGTCCTATTAGAGCATCCTGGCTCGAAGTAGGACTTCGAATCGCAAGTAGAAACTTTCCAAAATACTATTTATGACTACTTTAATTATTTCGAAGCGGTGATTTAAGCATATGATATTTAAAATTGGCGCAAACCTTATTTCAATGTCAAATCAAAAACATTCTTCATCAAATTAGAAAAAATAATAAAAATAATAAAAATAGTTTTAATAGGCTTTAAAAAAGCTAGTATAGTGTCTAACAAAACTCTTTTTTATTTTTTAAAATATACCTTATTAACATTACTTGACCTTCCTTCAAATGATTCGATTGATGTTATGTAATCTTTGTCTAAAAGGTAAAGCTTTTATGCTTTTAACGAGTGAGGGTTTAGTAATGCGGTTGCTTTAATGACCCTCATGAAGCGCAATAGTTAAATTTTACCTGTTAATAGTGATTTACACATCTCGAAACTAATGTATATAGGTATACTAAAAATGTATAGGGGAAGGGGAGGTAGCCCCGGACACTTAAATGAAACGCAAATAAAAATATAAATACAGGATATTTCTGTGCTATTTCATATTAAATTGGGAATTCCTTTATTTATAATAAACAAACTTTGAACTCTTATATCACATTTTTTTCAAGAAAATATACTGTTTAGAATAAGGTCTAGTTTTTTGTCGTCAAAAAAATGGCAGGCAGCCCCGGATTTTTTAATCAATTATGGATCAACCGCTCTTTGACCTTGCAAACATCACAGTAAATAAATATTCGATGAACACAGTCTTCACAGGCACAGTCTTGGCATTTCTGACAAGGCAATTAGAGTTTCATCAAATATTTCTTCGTGAACAATCCATTCAGTCTCTTTTTCTCTAAGAAAGATTTTCGATATTTTTTATTTTGGTTTTAAAATCTGTTTAGCTCCTTCATGTTGTTGTAATTTTATTTGATCTTTTTTATTGCTTTTTTTTCTTCTATTTTTCCTTCACTTTTTTATATGGTGTTATAATCTCGCTCTCTTGAAATTTCGCGACCGCGTCAATCGTGAAGTAAACTTGGTGGTACATTATATCTCTCTTCCACTCGTCTCGCTGAAAAATTACATTTAATCGTACTAATTTTGCTTATAAATGTTTCTGTCCTTTGATTTTTCTCTTATTTTGCTCTTTCACTAGTTCTGCTCATGATTTCTGGTATAATATCTTAGTATATCTGCAACGATAATAATAACACAGTATTATTATACTTTACCTATGTTATTACTATAGTTGCAGAAATATTGAACATATTTAAGATATTGTGGTACCAACTGAAGTACTCTCAATAAATAAGCAAAGTTACATTAAATTGAACACAGCACTCCAAATATATAAGAATTGTTGTAAATACTATTAGAATCTTTAAATATATAAAAATTACTAAAACCCTGCATAGCAGACAAGTATACAAATTTACTTATTGTACTTAATAGCCAACGATGAAATTTGACAGTAGCGATGAATTTTTTTAGGCCAAAATAAAACATTCTCTCACGACTAATTTATTCAACGTTCGCACCGCAATCAAACTACATTTGTTTTTACTCTAGAATTTGCATCTTTACAATAACTCTTTGTCTAAGCTATGCCTTTAGTTTTTTTAGAATTTGAGGTGTCCGGGGCTACCGGCCGTCCGGGGGGGGCCGTTCCCCTATATACTAAATTTTATATTCAAAATTTTATCACACTCCTATTAGCAGCATAAATTGTATTACTAACTTCAAGCACATCTTGTGTTGGTGTGGTTGACTACGTAAAAACTCTATAGAATTAAATTTGTTCAAGTAAATGTTAAAAAACTACATTTACACCCACAATATATAGCAATTCTGGCTGCTTGTAAGAAGCATAAAATTATAATAATTAGTATGTAGGTTAGAATATGAATTACATTTTAAGTTCTAAAGTTTTTTTATTTTTGTTTAGGAATTGACCTATAATTTTGTATTATTATTGATATATGATCAAAGCAGCAATCAGCAATAAGCGAAGAAAGTGTGAAACGAAAATATTTAATAATGTTTAGTGTTTTTACTTTGTTTAGGGCTTTTTTGGTTCCCTCCTGCTATATCGGGATACAGTGTGAAGTTAAAAAAAATAGTAACACGTTTTTTTATTAACAAATGAAAAATAATATTTATGACAAGTATAATTTGAAAATTTCCTACAGTCAAGTGCAATGTTTAGTTGGCTTAGTTCTATTTGAGCGTGGAAACATAAAAACTACTAAAAGGTGCATCTTAGTATACAGTATTAAGAGCATCCGAAAGTATTACAAATGTAACTTTGTAGCGCAATGAGTAAAATACTGAAAATTCTGTAACATTAAAGTGAAGCACATATATGCTCGGAGCTTGGTGGTAGGAGGTTCGTCCTCCGTCTGGCTCGCGACCACTATCATGTCAAAGACGAACCGCAAAATATCTAATGATGTGTTCCGGTTCGATGGCATGTAAGCCAGGTTTTCCCCTTTCCCACCCATCCTTTCCCCAAAATGTGGTGGTTCCGATGGCGGACTACTACATTGTCCTCCCCTTCCATCTATATCCTCTAGGTTGGCAACGCATCTACAACATCTCTGGTGTTGTAGATGTTCATGGGCTAAGGTAACCACTTACCATCAGGTGGTCCTTCTGCTCGTTTGCCATACGTTATCCATAAATTAAAAAAAAAAAAAAAAAAATGCTCGTAAGTATAATGACATTTGTTCTAATGATACCAGCAAAACGTGTAACATAGAAAATATATTACGCAACACAATATAAAATCTGAAATATTTCGTTGACTAATCTATTGTAGGCTTTTTTAAATTATTACCAAAGCTGTCGTTAACAAACCATAGCTTCGACTGGTAGATAATTGAAATCGAATAAAGTATGAGATCCTAATGGACGGTCATTCTCAAAGCAATTATTCTTCGTATTGTTATCCCTGTCTATTTTGAAATGCTCATTAATAATAATAATAATAAAAGTTGAGTAATGCAAAGGACTGTTACATTTATAATATTAACTATTGACAATGTTAGCGTATAATATAATAATATTGCTTTTTTCGCTTTTGTGATAAAATTATGTATGATAGTAACAAGTTACTTGATACATACGAAAGCGGTATTAGGTTTTGTTGAGTTTTATTATTGATTTAAATATTTTTTCTTGTCAGCTTCAAAGAATAGAATAATAGCTGTATTGGTAATTTTAATTTTTAGTCGATAAAACTCATACTTATACAATATTTCCACAGTGATTTGGCCATCAGCCAGCCTGCAATAAGAACATCGACACCTCCTTGTCGATACATTCTTTCTGACATTTCACAAAGATACTCGTACAAGTGGCACATTTCAAGCTGTGCGACTGTGACGAAAAAATTTGGATCCCTTTTTCCTATTTTTTTTTCCGACGGAGGACCTTTATTTATAAATAAGGTATAAGTGTATATGGCGAAGAAGCGCAGAAAGCTAATATTTGTTACAATAATCCATTGAAAATATAATAATACAATAAATATAACACTACCGTATGACTGAGTAAAGTGAAATGGAATCCAATAATAGACCTTTCTAGAGTAACACGTAATATGGTCGTCAACAAGGCTCCTAGCTTATTAAATTAAAAATTGAAAGTATGTATATTCGGTATAAACCGAATAAATTTATATGTGTATTTTTCGTCGAAATCTTAAAATACCTATATCTACAGAAACTTGAAGTGCTTATACAAGTACGATTTTTTATATGGGTAACATTTATCCATTAAATAAATATTTACAACTAACATACTATAAAAGCGTAGATAAATGTATTACGTTATAGAAACTAATTACATTGCAATGTTTTATTATGTTATTATTTTTTTCAAAAAGACCACCTTTTCATACCTATCTATACACAAAATTTTATCTTTATCAGTCCAGTGGTTAAAGCTCTGCAGCTTTAACCACTAAAGCAACCTGCGTTGCTTTATATACCGTTTGAAGTACCAGAACGCATAAAATGTCAAAATAAATATAACAGTACTAGCTTTCCGCCCGCGGCTTCGCCCGCGTGGAATTCGGTTATATCCCGCAACTTGGTAATAGCCTATAGTCTTTCCCAAGGTCTAGACTATTTGTCAAAAGTGGATTAGGTGTGAAAGTTGTAAACAGTTGAACTATCTTACATGATTTTATGTTTGACAGTAAGGAACTTCCATACAAACTTTCATCCCCTATTTCAACCTCTTCTACCATTTTTTTCGCAATAAAAAGTATCTTATGTCCTTTCCGAAGTTCAGTTCTATCTTTATACCGAATTTCATCAAAATCGGTTCAGTGGTTTAGGCGTGCAAGCGTAACAGACAGACAGACAGAGTTACTTTCGCATTTATAATATTAGTAAGGATTATTTTAAGATAATAAATGATTTGCGATACTAATTCATATAGGTACAGATTTTGTAGAAAAGAAAGTTAAATTAAAATTTATCCCTTTAAAGTTTCCTTTCCTTCTAATTATTTTATAAAAACGCAATTTACAAAATGGATTTAATTATCCATTATTGAAAAATTATTAAAATGTAAGGACGTTTGCAACTTTAAGAGAAAAAAATATGTAGTACTTATTACATTATTAACAAGAAAAAAATATATTATTATCTGAAAATAAGTATTACTAAGCAAATTATCTTTTTAGGCTAGTGGTTATAAAGCATACAATATAAAGAACACAATCAATAATACCTGTAGTTTCCTAGTATCTAGCATATCGATCTTACTAATTGTTAGTATTAGAATTACTCGCTTATAGTAAGTAACATTTAACCTAGTTGAATTTTTGTTTTCAAAATATATCAAATATTTCGATATATACTATTAATACGGCGTTAAGTTCCGCCACTCAACACGCAATGCGTCAATCTGGCGGAAAATGGGGAACGGATTCGTTGAAAGAGAACGAAGTGTCTTAACACTAGGTTCACGGGTTCCCTCTGCCTACTCTGCTATATGCGGGATACAGTGTGAAGTTAAAATATATATATACTATTAATTTTAAAGAGCACTTACATTTAAGATAATACATAGCTAAAGAAAAAAAAGGAATAGCGAAGCTCAAAAAGATTGCATAATTACGATGCTATAACGTCGTCTTATTGTTACACAAAACGCCATTGCAATTGGTCCTCTTAAAAAAATTGGCACTTCATTAATAGAATGCTTAAGAAGCTCATAAGTACAATCATACTACAATTAAAGTTATGGCTGTTGGCATTAGAGTCTCGGCAGTAGCATAAATTACAATAGTACATTTGTAAATATTATTGATATTGGTTCTTTTAAAGTTGGAATTCACTACATTAACAGAATACTAAAGTTTGTATTATAGGGGTATATTAAATAATACATTTGCTATACTTATACATTACAGCCAAATTGCTTTAGGTTCTTATTCCAATTTTAAAAAAATATGACACATTATTATAATAATAATATATATATGATTTAAAAAAAAAATTAGCACTTCTTTATTTTCAAAGACTAGAAAAATATATGTACTAGGCGAATCTCGGATTCGAGCGAAAAGTCTAGAACGTAGTGTCATGACTCAAGATTATTTCCAACTACTCTGCGGGAAAAACGTGCAGCTGTAAATGTTGAGTTTCGTCTATCATCAGGTTGCATATGGAACGGATGACGTGTCTCCACCGGTTTCTGTTTATTGCATGTCTTACTGCTTAAAGTTTGGAAGGCGATGATGATATCTGAATATAAATGACAGTACTTACTTACTTACTTAGCTTCACGCTGTATCCCGCATATAGCAGGGTAGGCAGAGGGAATCTAGTGTTAAGAGACTCCGTTCCCCACTTTCCGTCGAAATGAGGCATTCCGTGCTGAGTTGCGAAACTCAACGCCGCGTTTTACCTTGTTACCAAACCCAGGAAATGAAAAATTCCATTTCCTGGAATGGGAATCGAACCCACAACCTGTCGCGTTTTCAGCCGCACGTTTGTGCCTCTGCGCCACGACAGGCGTTGAATTTATACGTGTCATTAAATAAATGATAGTAAAGTGTCGATTATAAGTAATTCCTTCATCAGAACAATTCCACAGGAATTGTCGTATAACTATTTTACTCAAAATATATTGCTGGATACAGCATATTTGGGAAGATAAAAAGTTGGCGGCATCTTTTTTATTTAAAATACATACATATATTTAATATACTATAAAAATGTGAAGGTAGATATTTTCAAGTATGTCAACACGTATACGTTCTGTTACGGTAGTTAAGGAAAAAATAAGAACTGTCTTTTGCTTATTATGGCCCACAAACTTTATATATTAACATTTTTATCTTCTATCAACTTTCAACATTACAGCTGTTTTCTCGATTAGGTTACACATCAGGTTATGACATGTGACCATATACCATATACACACTTATATTATTTAACTATATCTATAACATGATTTTATTTACTATAATCAAAAGACAAAAAACTAATTTATAGTACTGTAGTAATGTACTACTAATACGACCTTCTTATTGTTTTGGTCTATCTATATATTTTATTCTAGTAGTCGCCCATACCTTGCGGGCATTTTATGACTGTTGCTATATTATTTCCGTTTACCATTTTACAATCCAATATTATTAAAAAATTGGCCCAAGCTTGCAAAAGCAGCTTTCACCACATGAAGGTACTCCTAGCTTATATTATTATATAGGGTGGACTTAGTGCAGTTGTGATAATTTTCATGTCATCACTTATAATATTGCAAATATGCCAATTAAATGGATGAATGTATATTTTTTTAATTTTGTACCCTTGTAGGTTTGTCATTTCTCAGATGCAATTTAGAAGAAAAAAGAAAAGTGTACGGTCGGTCACACCCAAGGGGCCATCCTGGCAGTGATTATGTTCGGTAGTGATAGACTCAAAAATACCACTAACATATTTTAAAATGTATTTTATTATAAATAAACAATCTTCCAGATAAATTTTACGTTTACGTAAAAAAATAATTAAATCTGAAAACACTTTAATCTTAAGAGCTTAATGTTACTGCTCTTGAAAGGCTGGTAGCTACTAGCTTGAGCTACAAAACAAACTTAAGGATTTATTTTCATGAATAATCGAAACTATTGCTCTTCTGCAGCTAAGTGGTGTTGCTTCAGCTTATAATTGGTATAGCTTAGATACTCTTGACAATATGAAAGTTTTTACTGTTTTATAGTACCTATATTATTAATATTGTACCTTTTCCAAAATAATATACTTCTTTCATTTTCTAGTTAGCCATTTACGTAAGTTATTTTGTTTTATTTTTTTATTAGAAATTTGACAATTTATTTACATCCATCAGAAGGATACGATCTCACTATATAAAGCTCTGCGAATTATTAGTTTAGTTTTATTTTAATTTAAAGCACTTACAGAAATAAATATCTACAATTCTGTTTTTCGAAATTAATCAGACATTTTCACTTATATTTTATTAGGATTAAATTAGGTCATTAAAAATAAAGTTTTATATTTTATTTAAATTTATACTCACTTAGAATGTCTATGTATTTTAAATTAACATAAATATTTCAATAGATATTGAAACAATGGTCCAGAAAATATATATGGAATAATTCTAATAATACAAAGCAGTCTATCCGATATATGTACTTACAAGAATTTACTTAGCAATGGGTTTATCAATATAAAAGCAAATATTGGGGCGTACCGGTATTCCTTTGTACGTTAGCTATTGTCTACCGGCGACTACATGCTTCGAATGCCATACTTACATGTAAGAAGGAAACAAATCATTTTACATGTATCGTTAAATCCGATCCAATATGTACAAAAAGAAATCTACCAATAAACACAATTTTGGATCTAGAAAGAAATTTAGTTCTTTATGTTTTATTTTTATTGAGATCTTTACGTAACTCAATATTATAACTATGGTTGAAAAATTATAATATTTCGTTTGATGGAAACGAAAAACTTTCGACAAATATTTAAATTTTTATTTTTATTAAGTTTTGCTTAAAATCGAAACAGTATATCGTACCAGAGCTGTACATGGTTCAGGAGAACCATGTACAGCTCTGGTACGATATACTTAAACCTGTTCTGCAAATATTTCCTCAAACATTGTTACCTCACGAAAATATACAATAACTTTGAAGATGGAACGTCAAACAATTTTTATAGCTTCACGCTGTATCCCGCGCATTGCAGGGTAGGCGGAGGGATTCAGAGAACCTAGTGTTATGGTAAGACACTCCGTTCTCTTTTAACATTTCCGTTCCCCACTTTCCACCGAATTGAGGTATTATGTGCGGAACTCAACGTAGCTTTTTGCCTTGTTACCAGAGCGAGGAAATGAAAATACTAAATACTATTCAATATTTTCATTTCCTGGAATGGGAATCAAACCCACAACCTGTCGCGTTTGAGTCCCGCTCACGTTTGAGCCCCGACAGGCTTAACTATATATTTACTTACGTTTTACTTAATATTATTACTTTTCTTAATTATTTAATGAGAAATCATTTTCTATAAATTTCCAAACAGGAGAATCCGATATCGTAATTTTAGAACATTGGTATCGATTGTGAACGTTTCAACGACCAAGCGGGACGTTAAAACTAAACTAGAATATAGTTCATTCAAGCCAGCTTACATTTAATTTCAATAAATAAAAAAAATAATTGGTATGTTTTGTACAGAAATATACAGGCGTGAGTATTGGTAAAACGACGAAGTCCCTAGAAGGGGATGTGGTTATTGTTATTGAAAACCGATTTGGTCCTATGATAGCTCATGTGGAAATGTATTCATCCCGAAATATTTTAAAAAGTAGCTTCACACTTTCTCCCACATAGCGTGTTAGGCATGGAAAACCTACAGTATTTAAAAAAAAAACAAAATGACCGAATGAAAACATATCAAATACCAATTCTTTTAACTACTAGATATGAGTACAAATTCTTTTAAACGGTTTAATGTAACTTGACTTCGTCGTTCAAAACTAGTCATTTTATGATTTGTGAATCCTGTGGGCTGAAATTGAATGTACTTTAGTTCTGATGTTATTAAATATTATTGTAAATCGAAGTCTTCAGCCACAAATGGTAGATTAAATATTTTTATTCTCCTCTATATGAGTTTCAATGAATGAAAGTGTTTGTTTAGAAGAATATTGCACTTCATAAAAAAACTGGTTGGATAGAATCTGAAACGAAATCGCGCATGAAAAGAGTATTTAAATATGTTTATAAGTTAAACAGTTTTATTGGTAAGAATCATAAAAATGATACAGTAAATGTACTAAAATGTGGCATGTTGGTTACGTCTGTATATGTATATCTTTCCAAAATAATACGGGTGGAGAATACTTAGCAAAAATATTTACAAAAAATGTATATTTTTATAAAAGTTAAGTACACATAAGTACCTACTTCTAAATAAAAAGTAAGCAATATTAATTGAGGAAGAGATAAGGTCTAACCGGAAACAGGCGTAACAGTGTAGGTAAGTACGTCTCATTATTACTGATATAACGAACACATATTTATTCCGTGTGAAATATAAGGAAAATTAGTAGAGACACATCCGAGATCAGCTAGACGTTAAAATGCTAATATAAATCGGAGACTCCTTGAATTATTTATGTTTTGATTCAGATTTGCGTCATTGATGTAAGAGAGTTTATTTCACTTCAATCGCTGAAGAAATTTATTTTCATTAATTCAAATATCCTTGTTCAAATTATTTTGTTTGATTGAAAGGACTTCCACCAAATGGCGCTTTGTATATTTTAATAAATATTGTTGTTAAGATTTTCTTGTTTTGTTAACCGATTTCAAAAATGGACGAGGTTCTTAGTTCAACTATATTTTTTTATGCGTGTTACCCCATAACTTGTACCAACGGGTGAAATAATTTTGATAATTCTTTTTTGATATGATAGTTAGTGCTTTTAATGTGGTTCCATTAAAATTTAGTCACATACATCATATGTGACAAGTATTTTTCAAGTATTCGTAATAATTTTACTATTTAATACCTTTTATTAGAATTCGATTTTCTTTTTTTGATAATATATTTATTATTCAATTTGTGGAAAATTTTGGATATACGTATTAAATTAAAGTAATCTTTTCTTGTCATGAAACATATATACTAAAGGCTTTCGGACTAATTTGTTACAGCTACATACTAAAACGTAAAAAAAATCATTTAGTTTATGTG
>JAKGSA010000396.1:267449-307735 GCA_033558755.1 Philaethria dido
GCATATAGCAGGGTAGGCAGAGGGAACCAGAGAACCTAGTGATAAGACACTTCGTTCTCTTTCAACAAATCCGTTCCCCACTTTCCGCTAGATTGAGGCATTGCGTGTTGAGTGGTGGAACTCAACGCCGCGCTTTGCTTTATATAGATATATAATAAATAAATACTTGTTACTATGATTTTACGTTATTAAACTCTTGAATTAATAAAAAGGATACAAAAGTTTTGTATCCTTAGCCTCATAAAATTTTTAAGTTGTATAAAAGTTGATGTTCCTTTTTTTATTATAATTTATAGTCCAATAATTTTAAAACCTTTGTGATGCTAATCGCTAAATATAAAATTTAATATCAGTTATATTTATCGCATATTTTTGTATATAAGTGAAACCAGTAATTTTATAAGTACCTACTCGAGTTACAAACTGAAAATTCTAAAAGTTAATTTCCTTTCTCTTCACCCATTGTGGATATTTAATTAGCAGACAAAAAGAATTTTATCCTTTGGTGTCAAAAAGCGACAAGCAATAAAAAAGAACAAAATAAAATATTAAACCTTTTGTACGCCGTTGCTTTTAAAAAGATCCCTAGCGTATAGTCTATGTTTAGAACTTATTTATATTATACGAAGGGTACAAAGTAGTGCTTGGTAAAGTTACTAATAAGTATCAAGAGATATATGAGACTTTGCATACTCATTTGATTTGTAATCGTGATTATTCGATTTTAACAGGCAAATTTAAAACGTCAAGAAAAAATGCTTCAACTTAATAGTTAGGTAAGTTGATTATATAATTTTTTGTCTAGAAAAATTTCAAGCTAAAAAGATACTTTGTATAATTTTCAGTTCACGAAAGAAAAGAGTGTCAAAAAAATCTTGTTTCTTCTGTTGAAGTATCCCTCGGGAATGTCTCCTTATCTTTAGGGGGTGAAGTTTTTGAGAATACTCTTCTAAAAGACGCATCCAGAATCATCAACATATTGAGCTTTAACGTTTTAAGGGACTACCAGTATCGCGAGCATCTTTAAAACAAGGTCAAGTTGGTTTTGAAAAAACTGGGTTTCATCGCCAGAGCGAGACAGAAATTCACGCTTAAACATCATTTCCATTAATTACCATTAGCATCTGTATAGGGCCCAGGTTGCGCATTTTATGGAGGTTGATCTCATCTCTAGGCTGGCACACTCTATATTAGGTACATTCACCGCACAGTTTGAAATATACTTAGATATGATCCATATCATCTAGATAAGTGACACACAACTACTGTGAGATTTCGTAGGAACTTCCTTCCACGTGCCCCACAATTGTGGAATGGCCGCCCTGTAGCAGCGTTTCCACGTCGATACGCCATAGCTACCATTAAAATGCTTGTTTATCTTCTCATTAAAGGCCATCTTATTCTTTTTATTATTCTATTCCATCTTATTCTATTCTACTTCTTACCATCGGCTGACTCAATTCTCGTTTGCCTCGTATTCTCCATAAAAAAACACATTTACAAATTAGATGTTAAAGCAATGATTAAGTTATGTATAAAGCAATGACTTACAGCAGTCATTTAATACGAAAGGCCTACGGCTACGATTGAGTTACTTTGAGAAAAAATAACACGAGTTTAATATCAACATTTCTCCAAGAATTCGAGGTTTTCCATAAAATGTTTTGAAATTTCCATATAGCTGAATCACTAGAAATTGAAAAATATACATGGGGGCTTAATGAATACATATTGAGTT
Source organism: Philaethria dido (assembly GCA_033558755.1). Taxonomy (NCBI): domain Eukaryota; kingdom Metazoa; phylum Arthropoda; class Insecta; order Lepidoptera; family Nymphalidae; genus Philaethria; species Philaethria dido. The sequence goes on from JAKGSA010000396.1 coordinate 269,188, forward strand.
TCCTCACCCCTGGGCCACCGCTGATATATTGATTTGTTGATAAGTTTCATTCTGTACACAGAATAACTATAATTGTTCTAATAACCCAGTGTACGTTATGTTATAATAGTTAAAATATTATTTATTATTATAAGTACAATTTAAGAAATGGGTATATTTATTTGTTATATTTTTCCATAAATTTTACGTATTATGTATTAAAACAGATTTTAAAATGTTAAAACATATTAATTTAAGCACCAATTTATTACACAAAGGTATTATTTTTTAGGTAAAAAAATGTGACGTAGTAAGTTATAAATCACAAAATTCACTTTATAGTTTTTTTGTCAGTTATATAATTAGCCAATAATATGTATTTTGTGTTAAGACACTGAACTTATGCTTTTATAGATTATTCAAAGCTGTATAATAAACATTTATATCTATATATATTACAGAAACGCATGTATTAATTGAGGGTGAGGTTTTTTCTCTTTACATTTTACCCTGTAACTCTTTTTTTCACGGTTTTTACAGCTTAACGCTTTACTATGAAAACCTAGTAAAGCAAAGAGAACTTAGGATTAAGACAGTGTTTCTTCCACTTTTCGTTCAAATTAGAAACATTACCTGTGAGTGGCATAACCCAACGCCGCGTTTTCTTTTACCAGAGTGGGAAATAAAATCATTCTTCCGACTGGGGATCCATCTCACAATGACTGACCCACAACGCCACAATGGTCTCAATGCGTATTTAATGACGACTATCAATATCATTTTATACAATACGAAAATATTTTTTTTTATTTGCTCATATTTCAAGCTTACACATGCACCCTATGTGGAGCCTGATATATGTATGTACGTTTACTTTTAAAATCGTACATTCTACGTAAGCCCGTGATGAATAGCTCTATTCTCAAGCACTTACAACTACTCTTAACTTCCGCGCAATTTGTTGTATAAATCCTTCAGAATGCAATCTGTATTTTCTTATCTTTATCTTTTCTGTTGTTAAAATATTACTTCATTTGTGTGTACTTGGCAAATGTGATTTATTTTTATTGGGTATATTTTGTTCAAAAATGGTTTTAAAATTCTATAAGAAGGTCTATTATATGTAATATGAATTTAAAATTGTCGGTGCTCATATAGGTGTATAACTAACTAGATTGACCAGAACATCATTTCATTTCTAACTTTTTACGTATAAATTCTGAGAATGATGGTAAAATTTCGAAATACGGGAAAAATTACTTTTATAGATCACAAAGGAGACGATCAGACGATCGTTGACTTTAGCGAACATTTCCGTGAAGTTTTATACTTATGTATTTTTAATCTACCCTTATTATTTTTGTAAAATGTTCCTAGCAGTGGAATGAATAAAGGTATCAATATTTGTGTTAGGTAAGAGGAAGAGTTTACTTTTAAATATATAAATAAAGTTTAACTATATGTTTAAAAAAAGCTCGCTCGATAATGTACAGTATATATGTATGAAACGTATAGTAAAGGCAAAAAAATTGTAATCAGCTTTTTTAATTTCTTTTTTAATATTAAATTATATTAACACAAATAATAAACTTATTCTTAAAACATAAACCACCATTTTATGAAACTAAAGAAGTACTTATCTATACATAATTTTGTACCACTTATTTCAGTAAAAATATTTCTTATTAAAGTATGTAAATTTTTCTTGTAGGTTTTGTAATAGACTCAGTCTCATCGTTTCAAGCGCAAGTTGCGGTGGGTGAACGTTTTATGTCTTCATTGTACCTTGTTAACTTTACGAATACTAGAATATTAACAAATCTGCTTCAGCAATAATCATTATAGTATTATGCTTATTTTATATATTGTTTATCTTACAATTCTGTTACGAAGATTGAATTTTAATTTTAATTATTTTTAAATTCTCAAATCACTTACAATACGTAAAGTGAGTTGTTAGGTGGTAGGAGGTTCGTCCTCCGTCTGGCTCGCGACCACTATCATGTCAAAGACGAACCGCCAAATATCTAATGATGTGTTCCGGTTCGATGGCATGTAAGCCAGATTTTCCCCTTTCCCACCCATCCTTTCCCCAAAATGTGGAGGTTCTGATAGTGGACTACTACATTGTCCCCCCTTCCATCAGTATCCTCTAGGTTGGCAACGCATCAAAAAAAAAAAAAAAAAAAAAAAAGTGAACCTCATACAGGCAAAGTTAATGACTAAACGCAGCACAAAGTATTTTAATTTATTCGCGTTCGTTATCTGTGCGTACTGTTTAAGTTCATTTTCCTTTATATCTCAACTCTTTGACGTCATACTGAAACACCTTTCAGTTTGCTACAGTGTAAACAATAGTGCAGGAAATTTCTATTAATAAACGACAAGCTTTTGCTTTAACTTATTTACAATTCTAATAGAACTTATTTAAATATTTAGGAAACTTACCTAATATAAATGCTCTGATTTAATTACTCTAGTTTATGTAAGTGTTATGAGCAACTTCAAATTTATAAAGACGAAATTCATGCATATATTTGATTTGTTATTATCTAACCTCCTTGTTCATCGTGAGAGGTCATCTTGGCGTCGTGGGACATAGTCTGTAAGCAATGCTTGTGTGTTTGATCCATACTCGAGCGAATAGTTCTACTCTGGTTAGACAGAGCGTGACCGTGGTTTCCGTCACCTAACAAATAATGTATCCGATGGAGTGAAAAGTGGAGAATGGTGCTTCTTAGGACTTGCTTCCCTCTTCCTACTCTGCTAAAAGCAAGTGATGGGGGTTTAAAATTTTCTTTATCTATATCCAATCAATTTATTATATAGACTTCAGACTAGAAACTAAAGTTTTTAATACGAAATATAAAGTAATACGATAATATAACATACACACGATAGTTTATGTTTAAAACATTTTGTGCTTATATCATTTGTGGAGTATATGTAAATAAATTAATGTTAAATTCTTAGGCACAACAAAACAATCAATCATACACTTCCAAATAACAAAGTTCGGAAGTGACTTTTCGACCTTGTTGTCATTGTATAAACGATGCTCATTCGTCACTCACGTATATTTACAAAACGTACAACATTCAGTTGAGTTCTTGTGGTAGTATATAAAAAGTTATGAATATATTACGCAGCTATCGTCTCCGCACAGTGCGTGACTTATAAAGCTCTTAGTTTTCCATTCATCATATTATTGTACGTATAAAATATATCGCAAGTTTTGTAACAGGAAGAAAAATTGTTTGCTTGGTGAAAATTTTATTACACTAGGGATATTGTGATGATTTATACAGGCAAACCTTATTACGTGAGAAACTACCACGCAACACTAGTTGCGCTACGATATTTGAAGTAATATTTTATAATAGGGGCAGTGATTAGAAACACGCCATTACTTTTGTGTACCTACTTATTTATTGCTAGATTTTGTGTGTTTATAAAATATTAGAATTATATACGCTACATATGTATATTTGTGTGTAGAATTGTTGTATATATCATATTTTACCGCTTATATTTAATGCGTTATATTAATGCTAATACTGTATGGTTATGAGACGTTTCATATATTCTATAATATTGCTTTTTGTGTCAGTGTTGTTGAGCGTGGCGAGCGGAGCGGGCGGCGGGGCGGGCCCGCGAGATGAGCGGCACAGCTGCCCGCCCCGCCTGCCATGCAGCGATTGCGCACCACCTTCAAACGTTCCCGGACTCCGACGCCGCAGGACATGAAGACCCAGAGCAGCCTCGAAGTGCCCAAGCAGGTAGTTATATTCATAACTGAAACATTTTAATAACTCTTTATCATGCTTTGAATTCTTTATTAAATGCAAGAATGTCTTCACTATTTGGATAGAATTATGCTGAAATTTCAGGGTTACCATCAACCTTTGTTATGAAGCATCACATCACATGATACTACGGCGTACTTTTCGACAATCCCATTATTTATGCACTTAATGGCTAGAATTATTTATTATATATATATAAGTATATTGTTTAAGCTATGGTTTTCTATATATGTATATGTCATTATGTATATGCTGATGACAGCATTTTTTAAAGTACACTTTGCATTAGCGATGTGTATGTCGCTTTGTATAAAAGAGAATGTTACACACATGGTAGTGTACCTATGCAATAATTAGTTTCTTAAATAATTATTCCATAGATTCATGTACCTAGGCATGATAGTGAAACTGCTTACAAGTTATAACATATATATAGCAGTTGCTTTATATGTGTATAGTAGTTGTGAGCTCAGTCTATACTAAAAAATATAATATTTTTATTTGCTTTTTTGATTGCGTAATACTTTGATTAAATCAAAGATTAGGGTCATAAAATATCCAAAGGGTGTGTCTGCCATTCTCACTTAATAGAGTGATATACCTATTGCTCTCATCGACGATATGGTGGTAACAATATGCAGCTGAGGAAAAAAAAGTTAAAACAAAATAATAAATAATAAAATTAAAAGGAATGTCAAATATGCTAACGTTAAATACTGTTATTCTGTAATTTAGCTCTATTATACTGGATATGAATTATGAATATGAGACACGAGCATTTTGTTATACTCATAGTATTACTTTATGCTTCATATAGTTTAGGTTAAAATTCGTACATCAGCTTTTGTATACTGTCATATTAATAATTTTGATTTATTACTGTACGTGATTTCGCAGAAACTAGTAGTATAAAACAAAAAGAAGCTTAATTAAAATGTAGCTTATACCTATAATTTGTTTAGTGTAAGGCTTTTTAAAATTTTATAGCGGTAGGTATAGTTGTGAAAAGGTTTTGGGTTTTAACCATGGCTAGGTAGAAAAAAGAGCTTGGACAATGGAGGCGAGCGTTTATGCATATTAAAGGGGCCCCTTGAGTGTACGCTTGGGTCGCAAGTCCGAGGCACTGCTTCGAGTATCTTAGCCTGCAGCGCGATGGCGCTGTACCCGTACGGTGAATCAATGAAATGCTAAGAACTTTCTTGTTATAAATAATAATTGTCGTATATATAATTTATTAAATATATCCCACTTTGTATAATACACTATATGAATACAATTTTAACCTTTTCAATGGTAATTTCAAAAAAGGGAATTGCTTTTTTGCCTACATCGTTACGGATAAAGCGTGAACCTTGAAAAAAATGTTTTTGTTAAGATTACCTGTATGGAATTTGACATATTTCTTATGACATTTTCACGCCCTATTGGAACGTTGGGACGCAATAACATCAGTATTTAATAAAAATAAATATTGAGTAACCGTTAACCATAGGCGCGCATTAAAGAAATTGTTCAGAATGAAAAGTAAGTCTCGCGCAAGGATTTTTTTTGGATCTATTTGCGGCTCATATCACGGTTAAACAACATTAAGAACAAATAATGTAAAAATTAATGAATTATGTAGAACAAATATTTGCTTAATAAATATATAACTAGAATAACAAAAGCTTAGCTACTTTCTAATACTATTTTATACCACATATGCTTAGAGCGACGTGCTGTCCGCTCACATTGTGTCTAGATAAAACTTTAAGTGATAATGCTACGCAATATAATGCTTTTATAATATATTGAAGAGTCATATTGCAACGTGTCATGTTACAAATATATTGGCAAACTTTCCGCGGAGTGTACTTAATATGTCCGAGAAAAAAGTTATTTTTCGGTACCTAGACATACTGATATTTAGTGACTTTGAGTTGGTAATCTCTTTTGTGCCAAGCCGAAACCAAGATATTCGGGACGCAGCTGTGGTGCGTAATAATACGCGAAACATTTGCAGGCACTTTTTAATTCTTCCTTGCTCATAACAATTTTCACTGAATGAAAGTAAAATTTGAATTTGTGACAGAGGATATAAAAACTTTCAGTAAAATCATTGATCAAAAGATTAGTTGGAGTCGGTTGATACTACACATATATCTGGACGTATAGTTGGATCGTTCGCTTCGGTGATATTAATGAAAATTCTACTCAAAAATACAATTTTCTACGATTATTATATTAGTAACTACATTGATACACTGGTTTTTATAATACTAGTATAAATATTCATTTAAGACAATTAGGCAAGACACAAAATCAGATGATGAAAATTATTGGTTTTATTGGTTTCATTAAATTATCTCTCATTTATGTGATGGAAAGTGAGTTGTGTGGTTAAACACCATTATACCTTCGTCATCGACACTTGGCTGGAATAAAGCATAAAGCTAAATCTATTCAGAATATAATATTGTAGGCATAATCTTAAATTACAAACTTTTCATATTATATAATTCTTCTATATATTAGAGTAAAAAATATTAGCTTTGATCTTAATAGTTGACAATAATTTTAAAAGTATGAAAGTATATATGAACTCTTTGAAAGTTTGGGTAAGCAAAATAACTATTGATTCTTTAATTAAATATGACGGTGGTAAATTATTTGACGTTCAAAAAATGAAGCTTGTAACTTCTTATTTTGAATAAAATTATTTGACTTTGACTTTGACGTGAACTTTACGGTCAGTTATAAAATAGAATAAAATCCTTAATATTTAAATAATTTGTTGTGAAATTCTGCTACTACTTCTTTGAAAAATATTACGGATAGTACTAAGTAAAAAAAGTGTTTAGATGCTTCCTTTTATGATTCCGATCAAAAAACGTCAATAAAATTACAGATTGATGACAATGTGAATAATTGATGCTGAATATGCTATAACATAATCTTTGTTACATGTAGAATCGACTCATAAGTCAATATGGTCATTTTCTAAAAAGTCACTACACGCAACTCGCTGTAGCTTGACTTTTCGAGGAACTTCAATAGTCTACACTATATTGGATTGTGTCTTAAAATTTCAATCACAAAGAAAGGACGTAGTTTTTTTAATAGGTATCATCACATATAGGTCTGGAGGACATATAGATTGCTGATTTTTAGATAAACAGGTAATATCTGATGGGATTCTGATGAAATTATCTGTTACAATTCACCTTTTTACATTAATTGCATATCCAAAACCAAGCAAATTTACTATACAAATAAGCAGTATTTGACGAAAGGTCCGTAGAAAAAAACGTGTCTGGTATAAAGCGATTCAACCACACCCCTTATTAATAATTTTTTTTTTTTATTAATAACTAAATTTTTAACAGACGAAACAGTACAGTTATAGTGCTTAGACTTTGTTCTGGACTAGGATATAAGTTTTTTACGTTTAATGGATAAGTCACCGACATATAGTTGCGCCTTTTGTGATACTAATTCTTTTTATGAATATCACATATTCATGTAGTGTGTCCGTAATTTCGCCCTTAGAAAAAAATACGTCGTGCTTTACAAACTGACATGAGGATGGCATAAAGACATAAGCGACAAAGCCCTTTTTATTCAGAAAAAAATAAGTTAAAAACAATAAGTTATTAACCACTTGCGCTACGAATAAATTTCATGAATGTGTTGAATTTCCTTAAAGTGAATTGAATTTCCTTAAAGTTAACTCTCGACTTTTTACCGCAAGTGGTTAAAAAAGACTATAAACGTGACAAATTCATAAGTGGATGTAGAAAAAGTGGATGTAGAAAAAGTGTCTGTAATCTTCGAAATATCGATACATTCGGAATTTTTGTTTTTTTCTTTTTTAATTATTAATAAAGAGTGAAATTAAATTACTATATTACGTTATACTATATTATTGACTTATCTATCTTCTAACAAATTTCATGGAAACAAAACCACAACAAACGATTTATAATGTAATACATAGTACCTGTTACTATTTACTTGTTATACAAAAAAAATCGCACAGTATCTATTACTTTAATCACTTCTTAAAGTGATTATAAAATTATTGAAAATGATTATAAAAGGTCGTTAATATAACATTTACTACAAATACAAATAATAAAAATGAACAAAACTGTTTTTCTTTACAAGGGGAAGCTTCAATAGGAGTAGTTTGGAGAGGTGGCGAGTGTTCTTATAAGAGGATGCTTGACCTTGCTCTTTTTGACCTGCTGATAAAGAACTACCCATTGCTGTTAAGCTTGTTTTGTATATTTCATTGGTTACTTTGAAAATAATGCTCACAGCAAAATTAGTACATTATATGTTATAGGTTATCAAATTAGTACGTTATAGGTTTTTTTTATATATTATAAGTGACTGAATATCTTATATGTAACAGATGTAAGTCCGTATATAAAGCTAGTAAATAAATGCCATCGTGGCGCAGTTGTTCATGCACCTTCGTTCAATATAGATAGAGAACTCTATTATAGAGACTGATATACCCTGCTATCTTATATGTATTTCATATCTCTACTCAATGTACTTATTTAACACACAAACTGCTTTATTCAATCTTGAATACCGACCTTTTTTAGCTTTACTGACATTCAAACCATTGTCAGACCATTATTATATATACTACATCTCGTACAATAGGTTTTTTACCTTTAAATCATCATTGTTTTGCTTCTTAAATGTAGCTATTGAAATAAAATTAAACCACCCAACCTGACGGCACAACCCTGTTTGATGTCCGGTTAAATGTCAAGTTAAGGCTACATTCCCGTTCCTATTCGCACAGGGCGTGCTTGTCCTTAATAAAAAGATTTTATAGCTTGCAGCAAGGACGCGTTCATATTGTACGTAGGTAGTGTCTTTCATAATGACTTTCTTACAATGCTATCAAACATTTTCTTTTACTATAAGTTATGACCAAAAGTCTTTGTTGCTATATTAGTAAATACAAATGCAATTATCATAGGTCATATATCATTCTGTTTCCGTAGATCCGGTCGGCGTCGTTTGATGAGATTCAACTTGAAGCTGCACGTGGCGCCGGCGCAAATGTTCTGCTGGCAGTGCCGCAGCAAGGCGCGCGTAGTCGCTCCTTCGACTCCGCCGGATCTGATGACTCGGGCACTTATCTAGAGGTAACAGAAGTTATTTTTTGTATATTATATTTAAAGAGTCATACAGATACATTACAACGTAATTGAAATTCTTTGGAAAATATTAACTTTAACATTTTTAATACAGCGTGAAGCTATGTATGTATGTAAAATTTGTATTTAATAGAAAGCATATAGAATTTTTAAATAAGCAATTTTTAATATATTTTTATTTTCCTTCGTTCGGGGTAACGATGAGGCTCTCCTCATCTTCGTCTTGTAAGATAGTTCCTTTTTTTGCTTTAAATGTAATGACATAGTTGATATATTATTAAAATTTGTAACAGGTACCACGGCTTTGGTCTCGACGTCGTTCTGGAAAAGGTACACCGCCACCATGTGTTCATTGCCGTCATATGGAAACATGGTTGGCGCGTCGCAGCGAAGAACGGTCTACACCCGAGAGACCCCCACTATCCTCTTCAGCTGAAGACGACGATGACGAAGATGATGAAAGTGACGCAGATGTACCGCGAGTTCTTCTCGCGCCAGTACCGGCTCCTAAAACCTTACTACCGCCACCGCCTTTATCGCCGCCACCGTCACCGGGGGCACCATCCTTTGAATTACAGCCACCAATCGATGAACCGCCTATACTACCGCAAAGACGACGTTCCATTTCTAGACAAGAAGCATTTTTTGTGGAACCTACTGGCAGTTCATTAGAAAATGTCCGTGCATCTGAGCAGGCCAACAATGCAAAAGACAGCTTAGTTCATGACATTTATCTAGCCGTACCTGAACTAAAACGTGACCGTGCCGCATCTGTGGATTCCTGTTTTTCCAAAGTTTCGGGTGGGGCAAGAGCAGAGGAACTAATTGAAGGAGGTGATAGCTTAACCGTACCCGGGTCAAGTCTTCGATCGCGGTCAGTGGATATCGTCTTGCCGACTGCTGAACAATCACGTTACAAGGCACTTGCGTTGACATCGTCTCAAGTTCCGACACAAATTAATTATCAAGTGCCTGAAGACGAACCTATTCCTGTTGTTTTACAAACTTTCGAGAGCAGGTCAGTAATAAAATCCTTTTAGCGTAAAAAATGCTAAAATAATAAATCTCTTATATTAAGTTTTTATTTCTTTTTTATAACAAAAAATATACTCCCTTTTTAAATGAGAACCTTATGCATAACACTAAATCTAAAACATAAGTTATTTGTTTTATTTAGTTAAATATTTGGCAAAATGTTTACATTCATGAGAGTGTACTATGATGATATGAGAAAAGTTGTTGTGGATATTGCTCACACAACGGTCTTCGTCATATAACTTGCCTTTAAGTTGAGAAGAAATTACTTAAGAAAACATATTTATTTTTACAAAAAAACAATCAATTATAATGCAGGGACCGTAGCGTTTGGCGCTCCGTCCTCTCTGACTACCCCGCTAGGGATAAAGCGTGAAGTTAAGTAAGTAAGCAATCAATTATAGTAATGTAACTTTAATAATTATTATTGAAAAAGAAAATATTGTGAACTACTCATAAATTCAATTGAAAATGAAACTGAAGTGCCTATTGTAATTTGAGAGGCAAAGATATCAATTTGTGTAAACTTTTTGCCAGGCGCATTATTCAACATTCACTTTCTTTACGATGTTTGAAAGTTTTAAGTTTCATATCTTCCACTTAGTGAAGTTTTATTTACATGTATGAAGATAAAGTTTAAATTAAAATTGTCTTGTAGACGTTGCGTAAATAAAGTTTTATTTGGGAAAATTAATACACGTTTGTACGTTAATAGAAATTTTGAATATTATTTGTTTTTTACAAATATTATAGGATATTCTTACTAGTAAGTTTAATATTATAACTCAATTAGGTTAATTGAGTTATAATATAGAACCGTTCAGTAGTAAAATTCACGTCACGTCGCGTTTTAAGTCACGTGTTTCTGAAAGTTAAGTATTATCAATATTTTCATGACTACATTCTGGATTCTATTTATTAAATAAAATTGAGAACAAATTTGCTTCATATTAATATAGTAGGGTATACATAAATTTATATTTAGACAATAGATTAGTCACTACCCGTAATCTGGGTCACGTGTAACATATAACAAAACGTATACAAAGCTCTCATTATTGTACCAACCACTAAGAAGCTATTTGCTAAACATTAATCTATTAACCCTTAACGAGTGATTGTGATGGACAGTATTGTCCAATGGAACTATTGATACACCTACACAAAAAGGATTTTAATGATGTTTTGAAATAATGTAGATATGTGTATATACGTACACATGTTTTCTTAACCAATTATATAAAAAATAATTGTTAAGGTACAAAAACATAAAACGAAAAATAAGTTATAAGTCACATGCCCGAAAAAAATATTTTTTAGTAGAAAAATGTAATCGTTCTAGGTCAGCACATATATTTATTTTTCGAATACCTCGTAAAGTTACTTGTGAGTTGTGTAAATTAAGTAAATATGTATCCATCGTAACAGGTAAATGCAATAACGAACCTCTAAGGCAATAAATTAACATTTTTTATATTATTTCATTATTTCATAGTCTATATTAAAAAAGCAGTCAATAAGTCGATGAAACTAAGATTTGATAAAGTAACGGAAATGAAAGTAAAATTCAATATAATATTTGTCTGCCTATCTGTGTATTTGTGAATCAATCACGCAAGAACTATTAGATAGAATATTAATATATAGAATATTAATATTTGCTTGGTGGTAGGAGGTTCGTCCTCCGTCTGGCTCGCGACCACTATCATGTCAAAGACGAACCGAAAAATTTCTTATGATGTGTTCCGGTTCGATGGCATGTAAGCCAGGTTTTCCCCTTTCCCACCCATCCTTTCCCCAAAATGTGGTGGTTCCGATAGCGGACTACTACATTATCCTCCCTTTCCATCTGTATCCTCTAGGTTGGCAACGCATCTAGTACATCTCTTGTGTTGTAGATGTTCATGGGCGAAGGTAACCACTTACCATCAGGCGGTCCTTCTGCTCGTTTGCCATCCGGTATCCATAATAAAAAAAAAAAAAAAAAAAAATTATTATATTGTGTCATACTAATTGCTTAGAGCCTGGAAGCATTATATAATTTTATCCTGATGTTCAAGTTAGTTTTCATAGGAAAAACAAACATACACAGTGAAGTAACCTCGATTACAAAGAAGCAAGTAAAGTAGATTAATTTGTTTTCAATTTCACTAAGTTATGGAGTTAATTGAAAAACCATATTTTTTTTTACAAACTTTTCGACGTAATCACTTTACTGAAGATGCTCGTTACATTACTATAGGTATGTATCAATATCGATACCGCACTATACGATATTGATATTTAAAGCGATATTTTGGTCATACGATACGTTGGATATACGACACACCTATAAAAGTATCACATCAACTTTATCGTATCAAACTATTACTTAAGATATTATAATATTTTTTAATATAAGAGACGTACAGTCTTTTTTTTTCTTTTTTTATTATTTTTTTATAGCTTGACGCTGTATCCCTTACGTATATAGCAGGGTAGGCCAGAGAACCTAGTGTTAAGACATTCCGTTTTCTCTTAACATTTCCGTTCCCCACTTTCCGTCGAATTGAGGCATTGCGTGCTGAATGGCGGAACTCAACACCGCGCTTTGCCTTATTACCAGAGCGAGGTAATGAAAATACTTATTATTATTTAATATTTTTATTTCCTGTAGTGAGGATCAAATTCGGAACCTGTTGCGTTTACAGTCGCAAGCTTGTGCCTCTGTACCACAACAGGCCTCAGCGCAGTCTTTTTTTTTAACAGAATGATAAATTAAGAACTATTATGGTATTTGATAACATGGCAAGGTAAACTTATCTTTGTCTACTTACACGATTTATAAATTTAAAAGTTTGGATATTTATATATAGATAATTGAATGAATAAATTTACATAGCAATTGTTAAATGGCTAATAGGAAAGAATTGATTAGAGTTCCATATCCGGACTTTGAAACTCAGAGTTGTTATGGCAAAAAAATATTTGTAAAAACGAATAGGGCAATAAAAAGAAAGCATGCAAAAAATCCAACGTGAACAGAGTCACGGGCATAGCTTGTATAAGTATGATCAAAGAAATAAATTTGAATTTTGTTGATATTTCTCTTAGACCTTGGTATCGACATGATTAATGGACTTCAAAAAAGGAGAAGGTATTTTTATTATAGTTTAAATTAATCTGAAAGTTCTCTCGTAGCTTATAGCGTATTAGAAGTACTTATAATTCGGCTAATAATATATTTATAGGCATATTTGGTTTCCCAGTGTATTGCTTATTGTAAAATATTTAAGAATTTTAAAGTTTATGATATGTGACTAATCAGTAAATTAAAGAAGCAGCTTCACGCTTTATGCCGTATAGCAGGGCAGTAGGAGAGAACCTAGCGTTAAGGCACTCAGTTTGCTTTTTAAATGAATTCACGACAATGCGAATTAAGTAACGACACTCAATACCGCTCTTTGTCTTACCAGAGTAGAGAAATGAAAATATGACGCCTGTCACAGGCACAAAAGTGCGATTGTAAACGCGACAGGTTATGGTTTCGATTCCCACTGCATTAAATGTAAAAGTTTAGTATTTTCGTTTCCTGGGTTTGGTAAATAGGCAAAAGCGCGGTGTTGAGTTCCGCCACTCAGCACGCTATGCCTCAACTAGGCGGAAAGTGGAGAACGAAGTGTCTTAACACTAGGTTCTCAGGTTCCCTCTGCCTACTCTGCCATATGAGGGATACAGCGTGAAGCTAAAAAAAAAGAAATGAAAATAAATTAAATATAATTATTCCCCCGAGTGAGAATCGAACCCACAATAAGTCGCGTTTACAGTCGCTGTCCCACTGCGTTACGAATGGCACCTAACAATAAAGTAATTTCAAATAATTTGATAATAGTATGACAAACAATAGTCGTGAATTGAACTCTCATTAGAGACATTATACCTATATCCATGTTCGTTTAGGTTTTTTATGTTTTTACCTTTAATTATTTGAGTTTAAATAAATATGAATTATTGTTATTATAGCCGAATATTTAAAGTATAATATAATGTTTATTTTACAAGTACTTTTTGCAGATATCTATTTACATTACACATTTGTGTCCTTATTATAAAAAACAAATTAAAATTATTAAGACCTGTGCTTTATAAAAGAGCCCGATGAGGCTATCAGAAGGATTCATCGAGATCATAACTAGATATCATATAAGTAAATGCCAGTTGCACGCAGTAGATATGTAGGTTTTCTCTTCTTGACAAGGGCATTTGATAAAGCCCTGATGTAGGAATTGAAATTGAAGTTTGTTTTTATTTTGATATAACATGTAGATAGGCTAGAAGTTAATATATAACACAACAAAGTACAAATCATATTATAACGTAAATATATCGTATTATTCTCATCCTCAAAACGTTAATATACCGCGTTGTGAATATTACAAAGAGGAAACGTAAGGTTTCGTGCGACGGCGATAATAAAATATAATCAATAATTAAGGCCCCAAAACCTCAAAAGAAATATCTGAATCTTGTTTGTCACTGGTCTGCAAGTCAGAGGAATTAAGTGTCACGCTTACCAGAAACCCAACTTTAGAGAGATAGGTGCTATTTATCTATTTCCATAAATAGATTATTTTAAATAGGTGCGTATTTAAAATTATGTATCACATATGTAGTACGTACTTATTACAGTTACTTGAGTACATTAGGGACCCCAGCCGATGCCCGGTCTCACAGGAGGCGTCTTTGTGACACTGCAGTTCTAATTTGATGGTCTCTTCAAGAGGCAAGGTCAGAGAGGGAGAGTTCGGCCTCACCCAAAACCTGGAGACGCTGTCGAAGCCAATAGGGCCAATAGCATACTACATAGTAAAAAAAGTAGGGACACGTAAAATGTATGTGACATTTTAAATGGATTAATGAATTATTCCAGGTTTCAAAATTAAAAATTGTGTATGTTATGTTTCATTGAAAGTAATAAATTTATGTAAAATATTCATAAACATCATATTGGATAATTTAAAATACGCTGCTTATACATATATTTTCAATGTCATAGCATAAATATGCATGTAGGTACTCGTAGAAGAACGCCTCATAGACTTTCCTATCAAGGCTTACGTCACATGATAAATATGTTAATGATAATTAAAACTTATAAATAATGTCAATTTCTCTCTTAAGAACTTTTTATTAAGCGATTTTTGGCTCAATATCTAAAGTATAACCTTAAAGAGATTCATAAAGCATTATTTTAGCCTATGAAACTACGACTTACCTGAAATTATCAATGGCTTACGTCTAATACCTTTTCTTGACACCAGTAGACGCCTTAACCCTTCTGTTTAGCGCGAGCCTTCAATCTATTCATAGTCTTCACGTTTCATACCATCACCAACAAGTGCTATTTACTAACAGGATATTTGAAGTAACACTTAAATATTTTGCCAATGAAAAACATTTTGGTACATCATATTTCTTCTAAAGTACAGTATTGGTCTAAAAGACAGTATTTTAACAAGTATCAGATCAGTTCAGTTCTTTAATTATGGCGCTTCGAACATGCCAGTTGGGCGCAAAATAGCAAGTATCGAGCAAAATGTTACGTTGCATTGTAAAAAGATGCCATCTTTAAAGATTATTTAATATTATATTTTTTTATTAATATAATATTATACTGTTTTATTAATATTACACTGTAATTTATTTCCTTTATTTTTTTATTTTTTATTTTTTTTTAACTTCACGCTGTATCCCGCATATAGCAGGGTAGGCAGAGGGAACCTTAGAACCTAGTGTTAAGACACTCCGTTCTCTTACAACAATTCTGTTCCCCACTTGACACGCCTGTCGTGGCGCAGAGGGACAAGCGTGCGAGTGTAAACACGACAGGTTGTGGGTTCGATTTCCACTCCAGGAAATGGTAGTATTTTCATTTTCTGAGTTTGGTAACAAGGCAAAGCGCGGCGTTGAGTTCCACCACTCAACACCCAATGCCTCAATTTGGCGGAAAGTGGGGAAAAGAATTATTTATTTACTTATCAATTCATATTTTTATGGCACAATAAAAAATAATTACTTATATAATTCTAGCTGATATATAGCTAATGATAATCGAATCTAAATATTTAATAAAGAAATAATGATATAAATTGTAACCATACACCCAATCATAATAATGAACAATTTTTCACACTACCTTGTGTTTAGAAACATACACATATTTAGGTGACAGAGTAAGTAAATTAGAAATTTGAAAAAAATGGGATATCTTTAGATAGCCATAAAATTAAAAACAAACGAACAGGACACACAAAAATACTACTAAATTCTAAAAATATACTTAAATTATATTGTGAAATATATCTTTGACTATATTTCATAGAACAGTTTTAGTGTGGCAGATATAAAATATTTTTGTAGCATGACCTATCTACACAGATTGAATTAAATATATGTAATAGAAAAGTCGTGGTCGTAATTTGTGATATACTACCCATGCCTAATCAAATTTGTTCTATTTATACCAACGCTGTGTCAAAACATTCCAATTAATTTTACTCATATATTTTAATTTATTAATTATTTTTTTTAGCTTCACGCTGTATTCCTTATATAGCAGGGCAGGCAGAGGGAACCTGACAACCTAGTGCTAAGACACTCCGTTCTCTTTTAACAATTCCATTACCCACTTTCCGCCGGATTGAGGTATTGCGTGCTGACTAGCGGAACTCAACGCCGCGCTTTGCCTTGTTACCAGACCCAGGAAAATGAAAATACTAAATATTATTTAAAATGTTCATTTCCTGGAGTGGGAATCGAACCCACAACCTGTCGTATTTACAGTCGCAAGCCTCTGCGCCGCGACAGACGTATTTTTACTTACTACTTACTTAGACGTATATTTTTATTAAAATTTTTGGTGAACGATATCCTTATAATTAGCGTTACTTGAATAACAAAGTTAAGAACTGAGTGTCTTGCGCTTGCAAATTTTTAAGTTCATTTTCATGTGACGTAAATTAAATTTTGAAACACGTTCCTTTCGTAACTGTTGTTTACGCCCTAATAAACTTCAAAGGTTAAATTTATTTGAAAATAAGTAAATATGACCAAGAACGAGAAGTTTATTTTTTAGTGTAGATGACAACGAGAGTGAGTATATGGTTATTGGTTAGTCACTAAGTGCTAATTAAGTCGATTGACCTTAGCTTTAAGGTGAAGAGAGCACTTGAGTGCTGCCTGATTGCTATTAGGGTCTTACATTGGTTAAGACATATCTCAGAAATAAAAGTGAATTTAGAAGATTTTAAAAATTAAATAATTTTAAAAACTAAGTTTTGATAACATAATAACGAAGACATATAAAGTATAAAATAACGTACTACTTAATTTACTAAATTATTTCAAAAAGTAGTTGTTTTTTATTTGGATTCTTAAGAAGTATAAGTATGGGGGGTCAAACAAAAACAATGTCAATCAACAAAAAACAAATACAAAAAACAAATACAAGTTGAGTTAGGTGGTAGGAGGTTCGTCCTCCTCGACTGGCTCGCGATCACTATTATCATGCCAAAGACGAATCCGCCAAATATCTTATGATGTGTTCCGGGTTCGATGGCATGTGCTGTGATTTTCCCCTTTCCCACCCATCCTTTCCCCAAGATCGTGGTGGTTCTGGATAGGTGGACTACTACATTGTCCCCCTTCCATCGGTATCCTCCTCTAGGTTGGTAACGCATCTACAACATCTCTGGTGTTGTAGATGTCTATGGGCGAAGGTGCCACTTCACCATCAGGTGGTCCTTCTGCTCGTTTGCCGTCCGCTGTTATCACACAAAAAAAAAAAAAAAAACAAAACAAAATACAAAACAAATAGGAAAATATTTTTCGTGAAATTATTTCCAATTAATGACACATGGTAAATAACATGTTGCTTTTAACTCTTATAATTAAAGAAAAAATATTAGTTGAAAGGCGCTTCTTTAATCAGCCTTTAAGATGCAAGAACACGTAAATAACAAAGTGGAATGTACAATTGAATAATTTATTTAATGAATTTCTGAGGCACAAAGAGGTATTAAAAAAATTCAAGAGAAATTCCCGTAAATGAAATTAATTGTGTAAGGTCAATGATGGCCTTCCTTAGGGATAAGGCTATTCATATTGAATTAGGGTAAATTGAAAGATACACATAAAAGATCCAGTTCGTTTATTTGTGGCCTGCAGACCCGCATAACAAGTATATAGCTAATTTATTTAATCAAAGCGCAGTAGGCAGAAAGTAATTAGGAGTGTAGAGCGTTGAGAATTTTAATCGAGCTATTAAAATTGGTGCTAAAAATTTCGGTGGCAAATTTCGCGACTTCGGGGACAAAATTTCTGAATTTCTCACCGCAACTTAGAAAATGCTGAATAACTTTAAACTTTTATGAAACAAGCTCTTTAAGGTTTTATATGGTAGGATTAAGGGTTTAGATACTGTCACGGTGAAATGTTGGAAAGACAATAGCTGTATTGTCACAGCGCTCGCTACAGACAGACACCCATTGAAATTGGAATGACGCTACAATATTTTAATAATGAATAGCGTATATTTTGCACGTTAGTATTGAATATTGGTACCTACCTATGTTACAAAATGTAGGTTTTAAGTAATACATATATAATTATAATGCAACAGGTCACCTCAGTTGTCCTAAGAGAAAACAGTGTCGATGTTAGTATTAAAATAGCACATGGAAAGCATAAGAAAAAAGTTGATGAATTCAAGGAGGCATGCCGTGACCGACGTAGCGTTTGGAAAAAAAGTACTGTAAGTACATAAAAATACTTCTGAGTTATAAATGTCTTAATTTTTAAAAGAGAGGATGAAAATGTATAAAATATTTGAATACTGTTAAAATTAGGGTTCTTGATTAATTTTTCCAGTAGAGATGCTATCGAGTCGTTAATTAAAGCTCCGCCACGACGATCTCGTTAATGAGAGTATCGTGTTTGGGACTTTAAGTAAATTTATCATGTTTGTAAATCGCTATTTTCAACTCCAGCAATATTCGCTATATCTTATACCTTATACTGAAATTTATTTAATTTCTATTCACTGAGTGACATTTGTGGAATTTGTGGAATTCAAAGTCTCTTAATTTTTTTGCGATGGCAAAATTCATTATGATAATGACGTGCTCGCCCACACTTTATGCTAATGATATTACTATATTAACACAAAATAAGACTAGTCGAAGTCAGTTTTGACTGTCAATGTGATTGTAATTTTATTAGCGCACCATATTTTGTTCAAAGTTGAATAATGACCATTCTATAACATTATTTTTTTTTTTTTATGGCCTAATTTTGCGATGACAGGCGCAAAATAATCTGCCAGTGTCACGTATAGTAGACAAAACACGAATGAGACAGGGCAGTAAGTTTTGAAGAATATTATGATCTGATGAAATATATACAGATGAATTCTATCTGTATATATATTTAAATTTTGTTTAGAATCGTTTATTTCTATACGTAAAGATAATATATGACTTATTACTGTCATACGTGAAGGGTTTTTATCCTATTTTATACTATTGTTTACAATCAAAAGTTCAATATGGGGGTTGAAATCGAATTTCACCAAAGTTTCAGTTACTAAGTCTAAATTTCTTTTATGATTATATTATGTATTTGGCGGCTCCGTCCCTCGCTCGCCTCGCTCACCAAATTCCGTTTCCAACAATCAAAAATTAAAATATCTATATTGACTTTGACTTTGACTTCGTGTATTTTTTTCAAAAGATCTGTCAATCGCCGTGCGCAACGGCTGAATAAAAAATGACACTTGTCCACACGAATGATGTATATATATTTCTTTTTTTGAACTTCACGCTGTATCCTACATATAGCAGGGTAGGCAGAGGGAACCTGAAAACCTAGTGTTAAGACACTCCGTTCTCTTACAACAATTCCGTTCCCCACTTTCCGCCAAATTGAAGCATTATGTGTTGAGTGGCGGAACTCAACGCCGCGCTTTGCCTTGCTACCAAACACAGGAAATGAAAATACTAACATTTCCTGGCGTGCGAATCGAACCCACAACCTGTCGTGTTTACATTCGCACGCTTGCATTAAAGTAATACATTTATGAAATTTTATCATTCATTGATAATAACTATTAAGCAGTTTGAATATGAACCAATCTAAAAAGTTGCGCAAGTAAATTATTGTCTTCCGTGTTTAAATTTTATCGTTTTTATTGTGATTAAAATAGAGCATAGTCCCAAAGTGGTCGATCACGCGCTTACTACTGTTTATAAATAGTTTTATCACTTGGCAGATGTTTTGGCGAATCCCGGCTCTTCTTACAACGCGAGAATGTCGCGTGTTCCTTTACTTTGCACCGTAATACTTTATTTTTGGTGAAGACTTGCTACAGACAGTCATGGCCTGCTTCTTGTTTATTTACACATTTTCGCCTTTGAACAACTGTAATAAAATTGAAAACAAATAATCAAATAGTTTATTAGCATCAATTAAGGTGTTAAAAATTGTTACGTGTGTATAATTTTAAAGTGATCATGCTGTGTCGGGGAAATACGTAAATCAAATCAGAATAATATGACTACAGACTATTATATATATTATATTATATACAGATATTTTTCCTACCTGATTACAAGTAAAAAGAATTGTAAAACGTAAATAAAGTGACAAAATATTGTGATTCTACCAAATAAAATAATAAAAAGTAAAAATAAACGATAAAAAAAATAAAAAAAACGTTTGTTATACATTTACCTTGAAATTGAATTTCGTGATCAGAATTTTTGATCCTTCAATGTTCCGTTAACATATATGTATTGATACTATGATAAAACAATAATAAGTGTATATTGGATAATTTCTAAAAAAAATAGAAAGAAGAAAAAACCGTAATAGAATATGACATTTAAACATTTTATGTATCTGTTTATCGATTTGTTTGTTTCTAAAAAAACAGAAACAGAAACAAGTCTTTGAAATTAGAATGAATTTAATTTATCTTTTTGGTTACATAGCTATTAGACCGAGGCGAGATACAACCAGAATACTCTAGCTAAATAAAATAAATACTAATAATATGAAGTAATAAAATGTTGTCGTAACAAAGTTATTGGTGGATTGTATAGTTGGCAAACAAAAAAATATTGAAAATTGAAAATATTATGAGCACACTATAATCTTCATGCAAGATGACGTTGTACATGTCTAATAATTCCATAAATTGAGAATACTTGGTAAATGCACACGTGGTAAAGGAGCCATTAATTTGGGTCAAAGTTTCAACAAGTAGAAGTGGCTTAAGTGTCAAAAACTTTTTGACAACAACTACTACTACTACTTTTTGACATTAAAACTGTGCCATACCATACTTGGCATGCCATGCTTGACATGGGTCATAAAGTCCATACAAACACATTGAGTATATAAAAGAAGATTCTCCTTCGCATTCCATGGATACAACGTGCGGGTATATCCATAGTATCAGAGCCGGGCTCATCGCTTTGTAGGGAGGAAGTTCGGAGCTATGCCTAGAAGTCCAAGACACAAATATAGGCTTAAAGGATATTTTAAAAGGGTTTAATATTTGCTTACTCTGGCCGATCTCTTCTATCTACCTAACCAAATCTGAAAATTCTTCATCAATGTCGCCTCTCGAAATACGTGATAAAAATTAACTGATAATAGCGCTAGACAGACGGAGGTTTTTTAGTAGATTCTAGAGAAATTTTACTGTTACCTGTCTCGCTTTTACTTCTATCGAATAAAAATTAGCCCTAAACCTAATTATTCCTGACCAATTCGTTAGTAAAAAGAAGTATTTGGTTAATTTAAAATTAGAAACTTTAAAAATATTTATTACGTGGATCAAATTAATAGTATACAAAAAATCTTAAATGGTTAGGTTGGCACTTTATATTTATAATCTATGCATTTTATTATGTAACATAACTATTTCAAAATTTCGATAATATTTAACAAATGAGTATTTCCTTAATTACTCAATATGCTTGTTTGGAGGAATATGACAACTAAGCGGGCAAACGATCTTTACGTTTCTGTATGAATTATGGTACCTTGGTTGGTTACCCACTAAATATTGTAATTTAACATTATAACTAATTATAGATTTAATTACACAACAAGAATTGTAAAAACCAATTATAAATAATATAATTCGATTTTTTCAGAGTTAAACTATTGTTAGTGTCTTAAAAAGTAATATAAATGTCTTAGTAAACGTTAGTGTACTCAGTATTGAAAGCAATTCTATTTCGGCGCTTGCGCCGCAGTGATACGCAGCGTAAAGCGGAGCGCTGCGCACGCGCTTGCCATGGCAGACCCTCGACACTTTAGTTTGCGTGGTTGTTCCCACAACCTAAGACGTTTCGGGCTATCGAGACTATACTGGTTGCAAATAAAAATTTGCATAGTGTAGTGAACCGTGTTTGATTATAAACAGCCAAAATATATCTGTGCCAAAACAATAATACGTGAGCAGTAATTATATTTGCTTGTGTAGAACAGCCACAAACATTTTAAATGATTATTTCAACATATATACTTACTATAAATTAATAATATATGACAAATACCATAATAAATATAAATCTATTGGTGAACAAGGATAATTCATATATAATTACTCCTACCTTTAAATATATAAGTACTTACATTGTACAGTAACATAATATTTAGTGTATTCTATTTAAATACATTCCAGTGTGAAGGTCACGGTGTGTTGACTCGAGCAATGTCAACTAAATGTGTCCCCATCTTGTCCAACTTTTTTCATTTCATATTATTATGCTCAATAATTTTATGTTAGTTTAAAGTAAGAATAATTCACTTAAACGAAACTTAAGTTAATTAATTAATTTATTTAAAAATAAAAGTTAACTAGTAATGTATTTTTATATAGGATAGGCTAAGATTAAATCTTTAACGAAAACTAGTCCTGAAACTATACAAGTAAAAAGTTAAATTATACCTACATACCTACATACATATTTTATTTATCGTGAGAAATTCCAAAATTTTAGTATGAAGCAATAAGCAACAAAGACAAAGTGCTATAGTTGAATAGTCATATTTATGACATATAGTGTGATGATATCACTATTATAGACGCATTCTGTGGCTGCTCGTAAGTCCCGCTAATGTATGCGCGAGATACCACAATGTTTGCCTAGAGATAACGATGACAGAAATCTGCGCGCGCACACCGGCGTAAGAATCGGCGGCCACGTGCTTTTGTGTTGCGGCTCATGATTTGCAGGCGATTAAATTTCGCTGCCTCCAACAAATGGTTGCGTCATCAAAGGATCGTCTTCTGCGTCACAATTTTTAATCTAGTTTAAAGTGACTATTGTGCAAGAGTGGAATATACCGCAAAAAACGTTGGTGTACTGGTGTGGCGATATGTTGTTGTATTATAGCGAAGGAACGAGAGGGCCTATACAACGGAGGCACTCAGATCTTTTAGAAGTTCTATGTTGGCGTGGGGTACGGGGCGAGCAGGCGCGGGCAGCTCGCAATGTATGCCCGCTACCTTGCCACCGCCTATTGAAGAGCACACCAGTGAGGAAGAAAGCGAACATGATGCCCAAAGCGCGTTGCTCGCGGGCGCCGCTGCTCGTACCCGAAGACGATACGCCGTAAAAATTAAAAGG
Organism: Philaethria dido; assembly: GCA_033558755.1. Lineage (NCBI taxonomy): Eukaryota > Metazoa > Arthropoda > Insecta > Lepidoptera > Nymphalidae > Philaethria > Philaethria dido. The sequence goes on from JAKGSA010000396.1 coordinate 292,852, forward strand.
AAATGTAAAATAGCCTTCAGGGCTCAAAGGTAGGCATTTCTATAATCAGTTTACACAAATTTATTAACTGTTACTATTAGGAGGAACATTAAAACGCATTTCGTTCTTATAAATGTTACCTACACAATATCATTGGTAGAAATATAGATGGCTTAGGCTACAACAAAGCGTCGGACGTTATTGTCAGACAATTTGGGTCAATCAATGAATAACCAATGTACTTTATTATTATACACAACCAAAGTGTCATAAAAAGTGGGACTTTAATATTCTGACTAATCAAACCTTAATGTACACATTGAAAAAAAATGATTTCAGAATTTATATAAAATATATGAGTATATTTAAATATATAAGAGGCTATTTTTTATAACCATTCGTGACACCTCATCAAGGTCTTTTCGACCACCCCAACTCACAGGTTAGGGTGTTGAGAAAACCTTGAGCTGTTCAAGTAGAATAAATACCTTTTGTCATAATTACGGCACTGTCTCCATATAACTTAATTATTTCACTTTTTGATTTAAAATTCTATTTTCTTTAATTTTATGAATAAAAAACATTCTTATGTTTATTCAATTGTAATGAATTATCTCAAAAACGACATGAGACTTCTTTTTAGAATTTCTTTAGAAAGCTTTGTTGTTAGGGAGTGAAGTGTAGTATTTTGTTTAAAAAACAACGAAAATTACAACAAATCATATCCCATATGTGATACTCGTGTATTATGAAGTGTCCATTATTTTTATTACTAATTAAATTTGATGATTTTTTATAGATTGATTTTTCAATAGTTTACGTAATTTCTTTTCTTTAATGTTTACTGCCTTTTTTTTCTTATTTTCGTGTTGTTTAAGTAATTGGAGTGTACTTATAACAAACCTAACCATCATATTAAAACCTGTTTCTAATAATGAATATTGATTAATTATCTAATAGAGAATTTTTTTTTTGGATACTATATCGAAATAATAATTTTATTATATTTTTTTTATTACTAATCGATAAAATATGGCAAAATAACAAAATCTGTATTAATAACTTATATTAATCCATTTGTTGTTATTTTGATGTAAGAAATATATTAATATAAAATTTCATTTAAACCCTCTAGTAGTTTTTGTCTGAAAAAGTAACAAATCCATCCTCACAAAGTAGGATTATTATAATACCATCTTAATTTTAACGGAAAACCTAATTAGTGCCTTTTTTATTATGCGTGGTGGTATCGAAATTACAAGGTTTCGTGTTTTCTTCATAATAGTAACTAAAGAAAGAAACTTTTAAGCACCTACCTGTGAAGTTGGCACTTAATACAAATTAAAGATAAAGCCTAAGCAATGTGAATACAATATTCTACATCAAAACATTCAGGACTTGAGGTGGCAAGGAATTAGAACTGGAATTATTCCTTAATAAATATAATATACATTTACTTGGCGTTACGGAACACTCGATGACAATTTCATCCAATCATGTTAACATAGAAAACTACAAAGTGTCAAGTTCATTCGCTAGAGAGAATGATATCCGCGCTCCCTAATTCAACCAAAGACGTAGTACTTAGACTAGACTAATGTACACACTAGTCACGCCAGGATATTGTGGCTCTCTCCGTCGAACGCAATATTGAATTGTCCTGTCTACTTTCGACAGTATGTTATAATTATAGCATGTGTATACCGACCACCGCTAGGTAGTTTTGAAGTGTTTGAAAATAAAATGGAGGATGCCCTAAGAAAACTTTCTAAAAGTATTAAAAGCATAATTGTTTGCGGCGATTTTAATGTAGATATTTTGCAAAATACCTCCCAAAGTGTTCGCTTTCTAAATCTATATAAATCGTTTAATTTAATGAATATCTTTTGTGAAGCTAATTGTGTTACAAATAATTCAGCAACTTGTATAGATAACATCTTCTGTCATTGCGACGTTGAGGACCAACTCAAAATAAATAATTTAAGTTATGATCATTGTGGACTAAAGTTTTCAGTGTTTGCTGTTCAAGTTACTCATACGCGAAAAATTACATTTAGAGCGATCACTACCAGTAAATTAAATACATTTAGAGATAATCTTGAAAGAAAAATATCAAAAATGGAAACTACTGTAGAAAATCCGAATACGTGCTACAAAAATTTGTTTACCGTAATTTTGAATGAATTTGACACGACGTTTAAATTAAAAACACTATATAAAAATGTTAAAATAATATTTAGTGACTGGGCAACTGTAGGCATATACCGTAGTAGAGATAAGTGATATGAGTTATATGATATGAGGCAATGGTATCGTGATCCTAAGTTTCTGAAGCAAGTCATTGTTATCTCCAAAGTATTTAAAAAAGTTTGCATTCAAGCAAAATCAATATATATAAGAAATAAAATATTAAATTTGGAAAATAAAATAAGTACAACGTAGAACATAATAACTGCTGCAACTGGCAGATCTAAAATTTGTTATAAGCCAGTAGATTTAAAAATTAATAATCAGTTAATAAGTAATGAATGTGAAGTAGCAAATACTTTTGAAAATTATTTTACAGAAATACCAGTTAAAGTAACTTCTTCAAAAAATGCATCTCCATCTGTTGCAGTTAATTTGTTGCAAAGTAGTACTAGTCGACAACGACTATTATCACAAGATAATAGTTTCACTTTTGAACATGTGACACCAGAAGTAATTGTAAAAACTTTTAAAACGCTTAATGTAAAAAGAATTGGTGATCTATGGGGTATATCTGTAAAGCTACTGAGTTCTTTCATACCACAAATTGCTCCTGAGTTAGCTAAGATGAATGTGTTAATAAAGGTATTTTCCCTGATCTTATGAAAAACAGTAAAATAGTTCCTTTGTTTAAAAGTAGAGAAAATAATGATCCGTCTAACCATAGACCTGTATCTGTATTACCGTCATTAAGTAAAAATAATACTTAATCAGCTATCTGATTATTTTATTAATAATAAAATTTTTCATTATGCACAGTTTGGTTTTACTAGAGGCAAGTCTACAGTTACAGTTGCGCTTCTTAAATACATTTATGATGCTTGGGAAAACTCACAGAATGCAATTGCAGTATTCTGTGATTTGTCTAAAGCATTTGACTGCGTGGATCAGGACACGCTAATGTTTATATTTAGTCATTATGGAGTCCACGGCAACGCTCGTGTCTCATTGTCTCGTATCTTACAAAAAGGATTCGACATGTAGCTATAACTTACTATGGGTGTGTACTAATTTACAAATAGGTGTGCCAGAGGGATCGATCTTAGGGCCTTTCTTATTTTTAATATATATAAACGATCTCCCTTTTCACGCTAAGAATTTATGCGATATAATTTTGTTTGCTGATGATACTTCTTTAATTTTCAAAGTAGACCGCAATAAAAATAATTATGACAAAGTAAATAATGCACTGTCGCAAATTCTTCATTAGTTTAATACTAATAACTTAGTATTGAACGCAAAAAAGACTAAATGTGTAGTATTTTTTACGCCTAATGTTAGGAGACATAAGCTTAATTTAAGTCTCAATAATGAAATTATTAATTTTTCGGACTCCGCAGTATTCTTAGAAATAACTCTGGATTCGAAACAATGGGACACCCATCTGTCTTCGCTTGCGAGTAGACTGAGCTCCGCTGCTTACGCTGTTAGGAAGGTGAGGCAGCTTACAGAGGTTAATACTGCCCGATTTGTTTATTTTACTTATTTTCATAGCATCTTGGCCTACGGAATATTACTCTGGGACAATGCAAAAAAGAGTAGTGCGGGCTATGTACCGCATGGGAGCTCGGGATTCTTTGCGAGAAATTTTTGATAAAACGGGTATTTTTACAGTTGCATCGCAATATATTTTCAGTAAAATTTTATTTGTACGCAAAAATATCCAATTATTTAAAGAACTATGGCAGACACGTTATGAATACAAGAAGGAAAAATAAGCTAATTACACCTAGTTTTCTTCTCAAAAAAAGGTATACGCATGTATAATAAAATTCCAGAAATAATTACAGATCTGCCACTTCAACAATTTAAAGTTAAGATTAAGAACAAATTTTTGAAAAAAGTATATTCTTATGTCCAAGAATACTATATTGATGTCAATGTGTGGAATTAAATGCTATTGACGCTCACCCGGGAGGCTCATCATAGTTGTATATTTATTGTAAAATTTTATTTGAAAAGAGCAACTGTTGAGTTTCTTGCCGGCTCTTGTCAGCAGAACTGCATTCCGAGCCGGTGGTAGCTTCCGTTAGGACTGGCACAACTGACGCCTTTGTAAATTGACGATTTGAAAGTGCTTGTAACAGCCTATTTGAATAAAGAATATTTTGATTTTGATAGATTTGTGATTTGCGTATTTTTTGTGATTTTAACTATTTTAAATTAAAAACGGTTGGTGTGACCGAGTATTAAGCAAACTGCAAACAGCAAGCAATGAACAGTATAAATACGAAATTAATTAACGATGTAGGTATCGCGTATCATACTTTGTGCTGAATGCGATCTCGTTATGTAGTACATACTTCAGTGAAAATGTATTTCTGAATTAAATAATTTGAATATTTTATTTGTTCTATAAACAGTAAAAGTAACTTCAATACGTATGCATGTATGTTATGTAACTAAATACTTGCTGAACCGGGTGACAGGAATTTATTCAACTTTTAAATGTTAAGTCATCTGCTACACTGACACAATTAACTAAAGGGTTATTAATTGACATGGCACTCCGATTTCTTTCCTCCACTGTTACTTCTGTTCGCTTCACGTGACATTCAAATCCACTCATATTGTATGCGATAGAAAATGTTAGACATACATATTCTGACTAAGCTGTTAAGATGAAGTGATGAAAGAATAAATCCATAATATATATAGCTATGTAAAGGGTTAAGCAACTAGTGAGACCTCAGGATAGCAGTTATCAAGTTTATGCAAATGTAAATGAATTGTCTTCACGCAAATACGTTTCAGGCCCAAGAATGGCATTCGAAAGGCCAGTTAGCATTCTCCCCACGTTCCAGCAACAGGTAGAGCGCGAGACTTAAGACACACTCCACACTACGAACATCCGACCATTCATTATGTGTTATTATTTATTTACGTTGTTGTGTAATATTCCTTACTATATTTCTATATTTTTTGAAAGATTAAGAAAAGTAGACGAAACCATTTGATGATAAAATTCTCTTAAATAAATTTAATCTACAGGTTTATATTACAAAGTTCTTTCTACTGTTAAAAAGTCCAAATAAAAAAGGTAAAAAAGTAAAAGTAGAAATTTTAATTTTGAGTGAAATGAAGATAAGCATTTTTTCTGTTTTGTTAATTTAAACCTTAAATTGCAACGCTGCGGTATTTTTAGAGTGTCTATTGCAGACTAAGCTATAGAAAATAAATGTACATTGCAATTCGAAAGAAAGAATAATTATGAGAATTGCGTATTTGCAAAACTACCAATGGAAATATGGAGCATTAGATGGTTATAGATGTTGGTTATTTCATAGTTACAGTTATAAGACTGAACCTAGTTTTACAACAATTAATTAGAACGACTTGCTTAGTTTTTTAGCAGCCTCGAGCATCTTTGTTGCGCATTGCAGTGTAGTCAGTGAACTCAGAAACTCATGAAACTCAGTTTACCACTTTATTTAAACAAATTATAGAAGCAATTACGATAAATTGCTTAATTGGACGAATAGTAAAAGATCGATTATGTGACATTTTTTCTTATTATGTTTAAAACGTAATGGAGATAGACGAGGAATAGATATTTTCAAAGGCTTTTTATTCATAGTATTCGTTTTATACTGAACATTCGTACACGAGTGCCAGTTGTGTCAGATTAAATTTTCACACACATTTCATGTATATGTAGGAGGGGAACGATACATTTACATTGACCTGGACGGTAGCTGAAAGCTTTTTAGGTAAAAACAGTAAACGTTCAATAATTGTGTTCCAATTTGGGAAAGTCGACAAAGCTGAATCAGAAAGGTAATTAATTAATCACTTCAATTCTATATATATGCGTAATGAGAGTGGGGTCGTTTGAATTTTAAAGGTAAAGCTATTGAGTATGTATATTTTATTATATATACTATAGACATTAATTATGTGAATGGATCTGAAGTGAACTTTAATCAAAGTGAATAGCGGTGGTCCTCTTGTACGTCATTCAACGTTATTGGAAATTAAATTGTACCGCCAATCAAGCACGCGTGCTATTGAGCTGTTCGCTACGGTTATTCAAATTTTGGTATATCAAAGTACTGCCTCTCTTTAATCGTCATATTTATTAATTCGAGGGATTATGGTCCGCATAAAGGAAATTATTGAATGGAACACAAAAATCGCATAATGTTTTTTTTTTCATTATATGTATTATGATGTTATTTAATATACAATTTCCTAAAAGTTATACCGACCATATGTGAGATAGTTTGGTTTTTTAAAAGATTCATTCTTACACTCAAGAACATATTATATGAATATACTAGTGGTGCCCGCGACTTAGTTCGCGCTCAACTTAGGATTTTTCACTTATTTTCATGTATACTGCGGTATTTAATTTTTACAACTAAATATTCGCCTTGCCTCACCAAATCTTTCTGGTTACACCTTACCTTTTTACAATTATTTACCTTTTTCCGATTATTAAGTCTGAATATTCTAATATATAAATATCCAAATGTTTATATGTTTAATCTTAGAAGTGTAATTAGGTATTAATTGGTAGGCGGAGAGAGCCTATCTCACTGCGCCACGATGTTCACAACTACTATTTACTGTACTAATGGTATTTTTAATATTTTTAAAATGTTATCACATACTTAGGAATAGAAAACCATTTTTCGAAAAGCAGCAAGACTCGAACCAGTGCCAGTCTCGTCCAAGCACTATGACCGCTATGACATAGGTTCTTATTCAACCATGTTGAAATTTTTATACACTTATTACAACTTATTTTTGTTGTTAGCATGTCGGTACAGAGATTTGGAAAAAATTTTTTTTAAAGATTATTTCTATGAACAAACATTTGGCAAGAGAGAATGCTGTTTATTAATTATTTTGATATTTCTAAGTGCATACAACACCAGGTGCGGGTTTTGATTTCCACGTAAAAAAATTTATACGCTTTCTAATTTTTTTTTATTTAGCGGTATTGTTACTAATTTTTTTCTCAAATATAAATTATATTTGAAAGAACTTGGTTTTACTTGCAATTTTGTAATCAATGTAATTTGACTGTTTTTTTATTTTTTCCTATTAGATTATTCTGTAGCCTTACATGAATATTACATATAAGACCGATTCACGCATATAAAATCTTCTAAATTACAGACCTAAGTTGCAGAGTAACAAATATCGTCTAAATATTTAAGTTTCCTAACTTTTACATTAATAATCAGAATAGGATAATTGTTATTATCTTTACTAATAAAACTTACTTTACGTTACCTGTGTCATGTTGTCTCTTACTTTATGATAACACTTTCCCATAAATAACTAAATTAACACAGTATTAACTTCTTACAATTAGAATTTATTACTACATTTTCTTAACAAAATATATTCCGTCAACTAAAAGTTTCTATTACACTCACAATAATGATAAAATAAATTATCATGTTGCCAATAAATAATAATTCCATTGTGTAAGAAATTAAATTATTTTTATTATACTTTATTAAAAATTTCACTTAAATAATCATGAAAATATTGAAAGCAAATATAAAATTATTATATTACTTATTATGCGTTCATACCTATTACCGTTCATATCTAAAATCGATTATATGATTCTTATTAAATAAATGCATATTTCTTGTTCTCTTTTTCATTTCTTTTAATATTTTTATTACTTAATAATTTTTATTTTAATACTTAGTGTAATTAGAAAGAAATTATGCGAGTAATTGCCATAATTTGAGGCTGTCAGTTACCTATTTTTTTAACGAAAACTACATTGACTATCAATTCAAAAGTATCCTATAAGTTGCTCCACGTTCTAAGCTATTACCATGCAAAAATCATTCATTTCTATTCAGTAATTATCGACATATTAAGTAAGTTAGTTATATATGGAGGTTTTTTTATTTTTTTCATAAAAATTAAATCGAATGATAGGATAAAAACTATCCTATATGTACCTCCAGACTCTAAGCTGTTGTTGTGCAAAAATTCATTCATTTCTGTCAAGTAGTTTTTGCGTGATGCGCGTTCAAATATACAGACAGACAGACAGACAGACAGATAAAAATTCTACTGATTGGTTACTATTAACGATATATTGACGTACCCAATTAATATTTTTCTAAAATTTTTCTTGTACAGAAATAACTTTTCTGCTCTTTTATTATATACATAGATTATACTCAAAACTATATTAGATTTTATATGGACATTAATATATAATAATAGATGTAATTCGACTCAAACAAATACTTTAATACATAAATGATTGTTTACATATAAGTAAAAATACTAATTTAAACAGAACTTACTATATAGAATGCCATATTTTCCTCATGAGTCACGTCCATAATGTGTATTGTAATTTATGTAAGTTTTCCACGACTCCATTTTAGAAGATTCTTCTATTTCAATTTTGTAATTATATAGAAAGATGTTAAGTCACGTCGTTCTTTTGCCAAAGAGACTATTCTTATCTGTGAAAGTCTACTTTAAGAAAGACGCCAATCAATTCGTTTGACTGTGTAAAGGCAGAGGTATCATACAAATTTTCATTAGTCAGTCGAACAGAACTACTTTATAGTTTTTTCTTCCCTGGGTTTTCATACATGGTATAGCCCTTAATAAATAATAAGTTGTCTCTAAACATTTACCAATGGTTATACGAGGGATTGACCCTGGCTGATACGTCAATTTGATTAAATAAAGTTATAATATCTTAGGGTCCTATGTGTATTATACCTGAGGCCCTCCCTACACAAATCTTTAAAGATGATCCTCTTAAAGAAGAATGCTCGTAGCTTGAGTGATATTCAACTTAATGTAAATATAAAAGCGTTTAAGAGTAGCAAACTAGATTTGTTCTATTATAAAGATACAAATTTTTGATCTTCAAGTATAATATTTTTATAATTATAAACCCTTGATAAGGATAATCTTGGACATCTGTGACTCCAAGATCTCCTTAGTGTAAACAAGACAATCGGCGATCCGCAGAGATAATTTTATTTAAATTACAAAAATGGGAATGGGATTAAATATAACAAGTAAATAAATAAATGTAACAAGTTTAAATGTAACAAGTAAAAATGGGAATGAGATTAAATGTAACAACAATTTGGTAAACTCTGTACTTAATATATTTATTCGCAACATATATGGCTGTATAGTTTTAGGGATAACGATTAAAAATTTGCAATTAATCGTAACCTCATTAATATATCTTCTGAAACAAAATTGACGAGATCTACTTAAATTTATTTATTATTGTTTACAAGAAATAATAACGTTAGCCTAAAATATCAAATGAATAGTAAAATTAAGACTACACTATTTTATCCATCATCAACGCCTGTTACCTTTGAAAATACGTAGAAGCGATTAGTGTTTTTGTGTTCCGTATAATAAAAATGTTTTGGCTATTTTTTTTCGTTCCACTTTAGTTTCTCCTTATATAGTTAAATAATCTTTACATAGAATGGAGCTAGAATTAATATCAGATATTTTTATTCTAGCTGCATTCCATATGTCCTCATTTTCTTGTTTATCTTGTACGCCAACAACCAAAAAAAAAGGTAGTCATCTTACCTCAACTTAATTTTTTATTCAAGGTTCGATAGTATAAGCTGTCTACTGCAGGATTTCGTTTGTTGAGGCTCCCCAGACTATAAGTAATATTTTCATGAACAGATTACGATAAAATTTTCCGTGGTTAGCTAAGTTGTGTCATTTTAAATTCAATGTGGCGGTCACCAAAGATGGCGGACATGTTATATTAAAGCACTCATAGTAAATATAGGTATTAAATAATGATATACGTACTTATTTTTTTTTTCTTGTTTACTATTTTTTACTCCGCTGATTAACGCGCAATGTCTCATATTCTGGCGGAAAGAAGCGAACGGAATGTCCTAACTCTTCTTTCTAACTACCTTACTATGAGGGATAAAGCGTGAAGTAAAAATAGTAGATTTTTAAAGTACACTATATTTTTGTGACTTTCAAAATTTACATGCAATTTATGTCAAATTACGTTATTCAAAATAATTATTGCAAATATTAATATATATTATAGTTAAAAATACCTAAATTGCATAATTAATATCGCTGCAAATTAAAAAACCAGCTTAGCTCTGAAAAGCATATGCATGTGCCCCTTGCCCCTACTTCATAATTTAGTTTTTAAGAATATATCAGCGCAAAAAAATTGTAAGCGAATGAACTTTAATAAGGTAAATTGCGACAAAATAATTGAATGTAATACGTTTTAAGGCACATAACACATGAATATGCTCAGTGAATATTTTAAAAAAATATTCTTAGGAAAACCATTTACTATTTATAGTATAAAGTGAATTCGAAATACGTTAGACATTGTTTGACAAATACATATTTTTATGAGTCATATTACTGGATCAATTTATTATAGGCTTCAGGATCATTTAATAAAAGGTTTTTTATAGGTTTGTATCCCGCGTTCCACTTGGCGTCTTAGATAGTCATCTGACCTGATTTGACGATTTTTATGATCAATAATTTTTTTATTTGTGCTTTTCGTCAAACGTGACGTGGATGGACACAGCTGAAATTATCTTTATTCGTTGATCTTAATATACGCATAATGCGATTTTGGCAACTTTAGTGTTAAATATTTACCCATAATGTATTTTGCCAATCATTTACAATTCAAGAAACGGAAATTAACAAGGCTATTAACACTACTCATCTATGAATTTAGTATGTCTACAAATTACTTAAAAAAAAACAACTCAATCATAACGGAACTATTAATTTATTGGTCCATTGTCTATTTTTTTAAATTTCTAACTATTTTATTTGATTTTACCTAGAGCCGACGGATTACATAATTACATAGGGTCTATTAAAATCTCTTTCGATTGGCGTTTTGCCATTTATTTTAAACTCTATGACAGTAATTAGAACAATATTCATATAGGTAAATGTAATAAAACTATATTTATACAAATTTCAATTTTTTTGCAACGAATGATACTGAGGAGATTTCACGAGATACAAATTATTTTTTAAAATTATAATGCTTTATTATATACTAGTATTCGTAAAAGGTTAAAAAGTAATGGTCTTGTCTTAATTTTACTTCACTTTAAAATTTCACTGTATGTTATATTATGTGTATTGTATGTACGAGTATGTTATGTTATCTAACTTTTTTGTTTTAACTAGTGTAAAAAATAACAAAATGTTCATGTGCATATTACATGTCCGCATCGTAGCGTTGTAAACGCGATGACTGTGAGTTCAAGCCCCACTCGTCGAAAGGATTATTTAAAATTATTTTAACACATTCTGGCAGAAAAAAACGTGGCATTGAGTTGCGCCACTCAGCACGTAATATCTGGAATTTTAGCGGGAAGCAGTGAATAGTCCCTTGATACAAGATTTTTCCTGCCTGGGGTAGGTAGGTACACTATAGTAGTAGTACACGAGAAAAAGCTTGAAACTGTAATAAACATACTAAACAATACTGATAAATGAATATAAATACAAGTACAATTTTTCTTTTTTTTAACTACGACCCGTGATATCATACGACCATTAAATAAGTATCGAAATCAGAAAAAACTGTAATTCATATTATTTATTAAAAATGTATATTACTAATTTAATGAATTATACATTTTTTTATATTCATAAACATAATGTTATATAAATTTTAAACGCTTTAGAAAAGAATAAGTATATTAATACAAATATTATTAGTATTACCAACTTGTATTTTTCTAAATCTACATTGTCATTTGTTATACTTGGAGCCGGTCCAAATCGTCCTGTCTATACAACGATACGACAATAGCTATTCCGCGTCGTAAATTAAGTGGTTCTTCACATTCTCGTCTATCCCCTTAGAGCGTCGGACGTGCCTGAACTGCGTCTATAAAACAATGTCCGGACGTATCTAACATGTTGTTTAGAAAGCGCCCTTTATACAAGTATATACAGACGCTTATTACATTTCTCTCATCTTATTACAGAACTCATTGAATGACGGAAGAGTATTCAATGTACTGGTTAATTAATTATTGACATAATATAAATTTATATATCTAATTTTATTTTTAAATTTAAATATATTTATACGTAATGAATGCATCATTACGTAATAAATAGATAGCAGTTACCCGAATCACTTCTTCTCATCTTAAACTTTCTCACGTTCAAGTGTTCCTAGAAGAGATGCGCTTTAGAAATAATTAATCCTTTGTACACATTTTTCTTTCTTTATATTTGTTTTATATATTATGATATGTACTAAATAAATAAATATAAAAAAAGATAGAATATAATGTACCAAGCAGATAATATCATATCTTAGATCTTTTACAGGCATTTGATTCGTGATAATAATAATATATCGATCGGAATGAACTTAGTGCGGTACAAAAAGATATTTGCTATTTATTTAAAGTTTTTTACCCTTAATAAAATATATTTTTTCCACCTACCAACCTAAAACAGTTTATTCACTATTGATATAATTAAGTCACGTAAAAAAAATATATAAGTGAAAATATAACGAAACAAATTTGGATATAATGAAAGAAGCAAATGTAACTTTGCTTTGCTTTTAAATTAAGTTCTATTAGTAATTTTACTTCACTTTAAAATTTAGGTTACCTAACAAAAGAGACAATTTGAGTAAAATTGCACTTTGCTTGAAACATGAATAAATTAGGTACCTCCATTACTTTTGCTAGTGGATATGCCTTCCTATTTGTATTACAATAATAAAGGATTAAGATATTTGAATATTATATTTTTATTTCTATTTTGTTTTTGTACATGTATATTGATATTTGGCAAAAGTTACTAGTTATCATTAAAAATGCTATTTACATATAAAATAGATAAATATATCATTTATATAAGTAATAACTTATTTTTATTTTATTTTTCTCTAATACACATAGCGTTGATTAAGCTAGAAAAGATTTTTAAACGATATATTATTTTAACAACAAGATTTCACAATACAAAACAAATAGACAACATGAATTCAGATATATCTGCAACATTGCTAAAATAATATAACAGGCGTGTGTATGTACTAGTATATAATAGTAGTTCCATACATTGTTTTGGTGGTTTTTTTTATACTTAACTCTTTACAAATTTAATATTAAATTTTCTCATTTATATAGGTGATTAAAATCATAAATAGAAAATTTAAAAATTTAAACTAATATATAATATTTATTTCTATAACAAAAAAAAATTGTTAAACATAAGTTTAGAGAATAATTTTACTTTTGATATTGTGCTAAACTGATTCAATACACTCTCCCTTTTCATATTCCTTGAAAATACACTCAACGTCGTCGTAAATAAATTAGTCGCTTAGCTTTAATGCTTAATGTCTCCATAAAGTATTTCATTTTGTTATCCCATTTCTTTTTGCTTTGGTACAAAAATTAAATTGTAGAAAATATTTTCTGCTCTGTTTTGTATATATAATGCTCAAGTATTTAAGACACTGGCTACATGGCACATTTTAGTTTAATTCATGCCATTGACATAGTCTCTTTAGAAATTAAATATATGTAGGTATATATATTTAAAAAAACCTAATACTTTGCGGTAATTTCATTTGTTAAAGTCGTTTTGGTGCCAAATTTCCATATTTCATTTTAAATGATATTAATAGCTTATGTATATTCGTTCGTACAAACATGTCGTCGTCGTCGACATATCAGCCGTACGACGCCCACTGCCGGACATAGGCCTCCCTCCAAGGACTTTCACGACGATCGGTTTTGCGCCTCCCGCATTCATCGGCTTTGTGGTGTGGTTGTCAATATGGGGGGATTTTGCCATAGTCGCCACGATTGGCGGGTTGGCAATCGTAGTAAGCCAAGGTTTCAAAAAGATGCTGCTGCCCATCGTTTGCTCGCTGTGCTCCCTTTGTCGCGTTTTACGACACCCACGGGATGAGATGAGGTGGTACTATTCTAGGCCGGCATCCACACGGCATCCAAACATGTACTTTGTTACATTAGTAGGATAAAAATTGTAATATCTAATAGATTCGATGAGTTTTTCGAAAACACAACGTTCATTGTGTATAGAAAATTTGACTGCAGAAATTTTTTTTTATTTATACTAACACTACAGTAGATACACAGATGCTGTTATGGCTTCCATTTTATTTACATTTATTTTATAATTAAATATGTTGTGTTTAGAGATATTTAGAGTTACGAGTATGTTATCCAAAAGGTATAGTTTGTAAGTCCGGTACGATTAATTATACTTAATAATTTATGTCATTCACTATATTAGGTAAAAGTATATGAATTAGAAAAAAAATTATATACTTTGTATGTGAGGGAGACTTTCAAACTAAACCCACTTAAAATTTTGCTTTGAATAATAAACATATTAATATACCTAAAAGTAACAAGTTTTTGTTTGGTGGTAGGAGGTTCGTCCTCCGTCTGGCTCGCGACCACTATCATGTCAAAGACGAACCGCCAAATATCTTATGATGTGTTCCGGTTCGATGGCATGTAAGCCAGGTTTTCCCCTTTCCCACCCATCCTTTCCCCAAAATGTGGTGGTTCCGATAGCGGACTACTACATTATCCTCCCTTTCCATCTGTATCCTCTAGGTTGGCAACGCATCTAGTACATCTCTTGTGTTGTA
>JAKGSA010000397.1:0-145411 GCA_033558755.1 Philaethria dido
AAGAGATAAAGACTGCATCGCTGGAAGAGCTCAAGGCTATACCGAAAAGTGCTTATGAGAAGTGCTTTGACGATTGGAAAAACCGTTAGCATAAGTGTATTGTATCTGAGGGGGATTACTTTGAAGGGGACAACATAAATATTGATAAATAAATAAATATTTTTTCTTAAAAATATTTTTTCTTAAAAATTTATACTTTGAACAATAATATAAAATGTATAAATGATAAATATGTATTTGTATGATTTTGTGTATACATAGGTATAGGGAGGGATAAATACGTTCCCATTCTGACTTACTATAAGCTGCTGAATGTTTTTGTGCATTTTTACCTGCTGTTTAATGTAAACCAACTTTTATTAGAATGCGGTGACTGTTGTTATAGTTAAGTACTTATATGATCTGTAACGTTCTCATGTAAGTGGATTTATTGTAATCTTTTATGAGAATAAATTCTTTAAACCTAAAAATACAAACTCACCTTACTTTTTGAACACACCTCGTATAACCTGTTTTCATACATTTGTTTTTTCAGAATTAGTTTTGAATAATCAAATTTAAAAATTAAATTTAAAAGAATTTTAATATTCCATGAACAATGATTTCTACATAATCTTCACTATCATATTTTTTCACATTTATTAGAAACCAATGAATTTATTATTGTTATAAAATATTATTTACAAATATCAACTTGAAAAAATATTTTGTCTAAAATATATTATAAGTAAGCCAAATTAACAGTTACAGAAGTTTAATTCCTAATGAATCTATTAATCTTAATCACTTGCTTGTAATTTGGAAAAACCTTGTTCTTGCGTTATGTAATTATTGCAGTTCATTAGTAAAACTGCCTAACACCTAAATATATTGAAAAACACATATTATTAAGGTTCAGTGTCTATTGATAATTGCAAAATTTTATTTTGTTAAGTTAAAAATGAAAACAACCTAGTACCTAACAAGACAAACATGTCTTGGAACAGTTGTTTTTTGAAACTATTTTTACAGAACTCTAATGAAAATAACGTAAATACATTGGTAAAAACATATATTTATACATATATCTTATTGAACGCGTTTTATGGTAATCTCTGCATAAAACGAGGGTACAGAGATACAGTAGATTTTCTCTCCTTAAAAGTTACGATCCAACATCGAATTACCTACTAACACGCAGTAATTACCTTTGTACCTTATTAATCCTGAAAGTTGTGTTACGAATCGTAATAGAGTCAAAGAGTATGATTTTGTTTTTGTTGAGTTATCCCAAAAGTGTTATTTTGGGTTATGATATGCAAATGAAGCCATATCTAATAATGTTACTTTGGCACATAACAAAATTATATTTTTGCAATAAGGTTCATAGTTCATAACTTTTACATGATGGCATGTATAGAGCAGAAAGTGATTCATAGTTTTTTTAACAAATTGTGATGGATAGTAGTATTCTTAATCCCTTCAAATATTGAATCATAATATAATGCTATAGTAAAGCCCTTTCCTTTTGTTAATATTTTATTTATGTGGATATCGAAGCGATATCATTTTTTTCTTTTCTAATAGTTCTGATTTATGTTTATATTACATGTCTTTGTTATTGATGTTCCCTTCATGTAATATTTGTAATCTTTCTATATAAAAGTTGTCTAATACTATATAATAATTGAAATTCTATATACAAATTCAAGTAAGCAAGCAAATCGTCTTTCCTTTAAACATTGGGTGAATGTACATGATGCTAATCAAGTAGAATTTAATTATTAATCTTTGATTACCGTCAATTTGGGTCCAGATTAACTCATTACCCGTGGCATGATGTAAATAGAGAACTGACGTTATTCCAAGTCTTAACCTACGAAGTTAACAGAGCGATATCTAACGTTAGTGTAAGATAACACCACAGACGTCATTAAGGTGGCAAGTCACGAATCCAAATAACGTTACGTTTGCTTGTTATATGTGTTGTTGGTGTCAAAATATAGTGAATGCCTCATCGTAGTTTCAGTTAATATACGTATAACTTTTGCTGATTATTAATGTGATATTTGGCTATTACATTAATAAAACATATACATGTCTACCTCAATTAAATATTATTATTGTTAGCTTCACGCTGTATACCGCACATAGCGGAGTAGGCAGAGGGAACTAGAGAACCTAGTGTTAAGACACTCCGTTCTCCTTTAACATATTTCTTTCCTCACTCATTTAAATAGATACTAATAAATAATTTATACCTTCTATTATATTTAAAACACATTTATGGATTTGGTAAGTATTCGAATTTCTACGAAGCGAAGTGAGAACATCTATCTAAATTGGCTTAAGCATTTGGATCCAACTTGGGTAGACAAACCCCGCTATGTTGTTATTATTAATATGAATTATTATTTGTTTAGTTTCGAGCTCTATCCATAATGTTTTATATCTAGAGAGAAATGCAAGTATTTAAGTTTTAATACTATCTAGTCTATTGGTATTTTAATATAGTGTAATTAGAAAATTTCATGTTCATTAGCAGAAAATATCATATAGAGCGGAATATGTGTAAACCTATTTTTAGAAGGATGTTTTAATAACTATGCCAAAAATCAACAAAAATATTGTGCAGGCTAAAAAAATTTTTCAAAGTTTACGAAAATTACTTTTTCGCGAGTATCTCGCGCCTTGTATACATAAACAATTTTTATATTAAACTTTGTACTCGTAAGTAAAAAAACTTAATATAAAAATTGTTTATCGTCCCATTATCTTTTTATGATTTTACTCAAAAATTGATTGTATTTTTTGTAGTGTTCAGCCCACTAGGTAATTTTTTGAGATTGAAGTTCAAAATATCCAAAAAATGGACTATTCTTTTTCTTACTCAATTATGCCTTATTGCCTATAGCAAAAATTTTTATACAAATAAATATAATATAAATGTTTTAACAGAATTGGATGAAGAATCCTCATAACTATAAACAATGCACATATATAAATACCTTATGATGTACTTTAATATGCTTTGTATGTAAAATATTTAAATATAAGAATATACGACAACCTTAATGACTATTTACCTAAATACATACGTACTCGTGGGTATTAGTTTTACCTTAGTGGTTATCAAGTAAAATATATGTTACTTATACAAAATAAGTATTAGGAATGTATATTCATCAATTGCTTTTGGCGTAAAAAGTTTGATGATTCAGTGTTTGACGCGTCAACATGTTCAAGTCTGATTAATGAAATTATTCTACTTGAGTTCCCTTCAATTTACACACTTATCCAATTACAGGCGTAACTCTGGTATGATTTGTAGGCTAAAATAAACTTTATATTTTGTATATGCTTTTCAAAGTCATTGATATAACATACAAAACAAAACAAGATGATTATATCTCTACTATTGGAATTATATATATTGTATATATAATCATATCGCGCATACTTGTGGGAAGTCATATAAATGCAAGGAAACGTGTGAGAGAAACCTGTGTGACATTCGATTTTTTTTATTAATTATAGGCTAACGTTTGATCGTATTAAGCCTGATGTTAAACGTTGATGCGGTTTACGATGATACATGCTTGACTAGAAAGTACCTGTTGACTATCGATTTGAAAACTCGCAAATTGTACGACTTAGGAAAAACAGCCGCTGGCTATGAGTTCTATAGTCATGCTGTGCAAATAAAGAATGCAGGCCCAAAGCGGTTTACCAATTTTTCACCCATTTTGAAAATAAATTCTGTTGAGTAGCGGAGTACAACTTTTTTAACAAAAAAGATCTGTATTGTTACTACTACATTTGAATTGAGTAAAAATATTGATCAAACTGTCGTTGAATTAACTGTAATATTTTTATAGTAATGTAATAATTTTGTGGATATACCTATTACTTAAATATAAGAATCAATTTTGTAATATATCATTACTAAAATAATTATATTTTCATAGCTATGTGATCAGACACGGATCGGCTTAATCTGAACGTCACCTCGCCGCTTACATTTGAATCGTATCAGTTAAAGTTTTATATGGTGGGTTGACTTCGCCAAACCGTGCCATTAATAAAGCACTAAAACCCTACAGTCCAAATTCTTGTCAGTATTAGTGATCAGTTTAAATTCACTTTTGATATCATGCTCCTTTTCATATTTGTGAAGGGAGGCAATTGTGAATAAAATATATAGCCAACTATACAAGTCGTCTAACCTAACTTAAGGGCGTATCGATTTTTTTCAGTTGTATAGGTAAAAAGTTTTACACAACGGCTCAATTTTAAAGCTGCGTTACATCACTAGATTGTCTTGTACATTTATGAAACAAGTATATTGTAGAACGCTTTTTTCTACTCGCATCGTACGTTCACGCGTTCAGCCGGCCCTTCCAGCTCTCATCCCTTATTTACGCACTGTACACCAGTCAAGAATGTCATATGCCCAGAATTACCAAGTCCATTTCGTCCATCACACCAGTCTCTGCTCCTCTTGGACCTTAATCCAACGATTTAAAAAAACCGCACCGCAAATAGAGAATCGAGGTTAACCCCGAAAAGATCAAAGCCATTCTATTTCCTCCAACACAAAACTGTCCGTACCATATTTTTATGAGACAAACCTATTCATTGGAGACCTCAGGGAAAGTTACTAGGAGTAATATTCAGATTCCATTCCCTCAGACCTCATATCAGAGAGTGTGTAAGGAAGCACTTTTTATTCTCAATAGCCTTTTAACTCTTTGATATGTAAATGTAGTAAAATGTCGCTTAGAAATAACCGAAAGCTACAAAGACTTATCCAAGCGCTACTTTTAGCTAGCAGGCCCTCACGCAAACCCCGTCAATGTATAGTCGTGCAACTACGCGTAGCGTTTTATTAGAAAACCCTGATGCCATTACGCTCGTAATCGCTACGTATGTAAGTAGAAATAACACTTAACATACATGACACTCACACCGTCGGAAGCGACGACAAAGTCCAGCCAATTTGAGGGCTCGACCGCACGTAGACGTGGTCAGGTTCAGAGGTTAGGAACTGATAGGCCCCTTTGAGATGGAACAAAAAATACTTTGCACTAATCTCAATTGTAACACTATATATCATATGAGAAATGATAGAATAATTTACTTGTACATAAAAAAAAATATATATATATAAGTTAGTATGATTGTGATGCATTTTTGCCCTCTATTACAAGAACTAGATTTTTTTTTCGAATATTAGGATTCTTATGTTCTTTACTTTCTCTTTAATTTAATAAATACGTTAATAAACATTTTTTATCTATTCACACCTTGATATCGATTTTCTAAGGAAATAGAGAAGAAAATTCATAAAGTATTTCTTAAATAGAGATTATAATATGATATAATAAACAATTCGAGATATTTCACGGAAACGTGTTAATACCCTGTAATATCGTACTACGAACCGCCTCGAATAAAAAGGTTTCATTTAAATCTTTTTATTAAAACAATGAACCTTTGTTATCGTTAATTAATATAATATATGTATATTTTTTTTAAAACAGAAGCACGGGGGCCGAATGAAATGTTCAGCATGCAAAATAGTTGCACACACTGCTTGCATCGACATCTTGATAGACCGAGTTCAGTTCACCTGTAAACCCACATTCCGGGATGTAGGAGTCCGTCAGTATAGAGAGCAAACACTCACACACCACCACTGGGCTCACCGCCGCTCCGAGAAGGGCAAGTGCAAAGCTTGCGGCAAGGTAACACCTTAAATAGCAAACGTCGTGGTACATTTTTGTTGTGTGCAATGTATTTGTGAATAAACACTGGTGAATGTTTTAGAATTTTGCACGTTGTGTTGTTTGTTTATTAACTTAGTAGTAGAAACATTGACTTATATTTTATATTTGCGCTTTATAATATTTTGTAATTAGAAAATATTTGAAATAAAATTCTAGCTTAAAAATTTTAAGGTTTTAGGATATTAGGATTTTAGGTAAATTTCACAGACAAATGAATTTTTACAATCAGCTTTGTCGTTAGAAATCAAGTTAGAATACATATATTCTATACACATATTTAATAGAATATCTCTCTCTATATTATTATGTAAATTACAATTTAGCGTATCTTCTTTGCTGACAAAAATCGAAAAAGGGAATCCCTTTTCGCTTTTGTTAGCTTGGTATTTAACTATGTATCACTGTAACGGAAATTTTGAACTGAATTTTGACGGACTTTGAAACGTCGGATTTATTTGAATTTTGACATGCCGATGAAAGTGCAAAAAAACTAAAAAAACACAGTTTTTTTTACAAAAGCGTGTTTTTCAAATTTTTTAAACATATATTTTCTTGAGATTTTCATAAATTCATTTAAAGTTATTACAATTTCGTTTCGACGTTTGTGACGTTTCGAGTAAGTAAATTACTCATTTACTTACTCTATAATGGTATTAATTCTAAATAACTAGCTATTAAAACTAAAATTATTTATGTAAATATTTGTTTCTCTTTACGAAATAGGTACGTTTGTAGTTAGGAACTGAAGACGATGTAATTTCTGATCTTTATTCATAAAGCGTCTGGAAACTTAATTTTCTTGTCCAACGTCATGCACTAAGTCTAACACGGCCAAATCTAATTTAATACGTTTGCCTCATTGTTGGGTTACAATATTAAATATGAAAAGATTTTTCTACGACGAAGAATTTTAATTAAAGTATAAAAATATATTTTTAATATTCATTCTATTATTTAGATTTTAATAAAAGATTGCTTAGTTTGACAATAGATTTATAAGAGCACAAGGTCGACAGAACTTAACGATATTTTACTAATCCGTTTTCATCTTTGATGTAAACCGACTACCTTACTTCGATTGTATAGTTCAGTGAAGCCGTTTGCTTTGTGGTCAGATTTACCCGCCTATAACATCAAAGTTCAGGGGCTTAATTTGCGTTCACTGTAATATTTTGTAACTTAAGTACCATGAAAAATACCGTTATATTTCCTTCATTTTTTATGTCAATATTTTCTTCAAAATCGTATATTTGATTAAGATAAAAAGTATTCGACGTGTCATTTGTTCATATTTAAATTAAAAAAACAAAAAATCAAAGATATAGATTGTAATTGAGGCTCTCAGTGCAATAGTGGTCTTACCCACATTTTTAGCAAAACGGAGATAATTTTCTAAATGATAATGAATGAACATTCCGTAAAAATTAAACTTTAGTTTTTTTGCAAATTGCAATTAGAGCCTCAATTATATGTTATAGTTGTATTTCGTTAAAACTTTAACAAGGGAAAATAAGAATATACGCCATCATGACACAGATGACGTGTGTACTTGTACAGGATGTTTGTGGATCCCATTAAGAATTTGAATGCAAGATAATTATTCTAAGAAATGAGCTTAAAATATGCAGTTGATGGAAATAAAGTGCGAAGTGATGTATAATTTTTTTCTTCTTTATACTCCATTTCACGGTAGATGCGTGAAACTAAAGAAATGAATACAATGTTAAAAAAATAAGGAAAATAAACTATTATTGTGACACACATAATATATAGTAAATCAAAATCTTCATTCTACTTTGTTTATCCTTAAGTAACTTTTAAATGATTTTTCCGTCTCATTTCTTATTATAAAGCTATAATATATAATTTAGGTGAACTATCCGAGGCGAGTAAGTTCTGTTATATTATACAATCAGTTTCGTGATACTTTTACATGCTGGCTCACCCTCCTGCCAAGTTCAAATTTGCATTCGCTTAGCATATACCACGAAAAACACACCACATTCCCTCCCTACACGTGAAAATTCAAACTTCATTAATATTATTCATATTACAATGTCAACTGTGACGTAGTGGCGCAACAGTTTGGATATGACTTGTGTTTGATCATTATGAACACGTGGTTCTTGTATTCTTTGTCGTATATCTACTTAAACTGCGTTTATAAAATAAATATTTTTTCCTTAATTATTTTTTCCTTAATAATTTGATAAAAATTAATAAGATCGTACATAAATGTAGAATAAAGTGTGGCTTTAAGGTTAATTTCATATATTTTAAGCTTTATTATGAGGCCAAAAGATAATGTCAGAAGATTTATACAATAATTATAAGTATGACAAATATAACTAAAGTTTAAGCTGTTAATTAAAATATCATTTAATATGATACATCTTCTGGTGTTAGATTTTTTAATATTTTTTGTTGTTTAACCTTAGCACTTGTTTGCATGTTTGTTGCATGATTGTTTGTCAGTCGTTCCGGCGAAGTTGCTGCTATTGGTGCGTAGTACCACAAAGATCGGTAGACAAGAATATCGAAATTCATGATGAAGTCGGTGGTAGTGTGGGTATATGTGTTATGTCGCTAATGTTAAAAGCTAATTTCTATAACGATATTGCTTTTTAGTTCACATGTCTATGCTATCAAAGGTAATATTTTAATTATTTTCTCGTTTTCAGTCTCTCCAAGCAAAATTATCTTTTAGCTCCAAAGAGATCGTGGCATTGAGTTGTTCCTGGTGTAAAGACGCATATCACAATAAGGAAAGTTGTTTCAATTTGCAAAGGATAGGTGAAGAATGCTCCTTAGGTATGTTATTATAAAATGAGTGTCTTTGAAAAGAATAACTTTACTCAATATTATCCAATCCAATTATAAATATAAATAATTCCATTCAGGCATTCAATCGAATATCATCGTACCACCATCGTGGATTGTAAAATTACCAAGGAGAGGTAGCTTTAAATCCTCGTTAAGAAAATCTCCAAAAAAGAAGAATACAGCTAAGAAAAAAGGAAAAGATTCGAAAGGAGAACAAAAGACGTTTGTAATTAAACCAATTCCAACTGCCACTGTAAAACCAGTGCTCGTTTTCATTAATCCGAAGAGTGGAGGTAATCAAGGAGCAAAACTGTTACAAAAATTCCAATGGCTTCTGAATCCTCGACAAGTTTTCGATCTCACACAAGGTGGACCGGGGCCTGGGTAATTACTAAAACGATTTTAAAATACTATTGAAAAATTTTATGTTTCCTCTACGTAGGTCGTAAAACTTAACATACGTTATTACTATAAAAACCACGGTATCAGTATAGGACAGTAATCTTTTAGTAATAATTTCTGTATATTTTGTATTTTGAAATGCTACATATTTTTTCGTGAAACCCAATTTGTACATTATTAAATATCCACAATAAAGCACCTCGTACACTATTAATCGAAGACAAACGCTCGCAAGGTTACGATAATTAAACACCACATTAAGTCTTCATTGAATTAATTAATCGTGTTTCAACGTGAACATAAATCTCGGCTAACGGTTTAGTAGTCCATATATTATTCCTTATATATGGATATATGGTTATCATGGAGATTATGGGTAAATAAAAATAAGTAAATAAGAGTATATAAGTATAAACTTTGAATAAAATTGGAAAGAAAGCAATCTTGTGGATATAATTCATTGCTATCAACAAATACAAAGGTCCACGTGTACCTACGTTTTATACCCTCTATTTATTTATAGTTACGAGAAAATGTTACACAAGCGTCTAATTACACATGAACAAGTTTTCCTTTCCTTGTAAGGGATAAATTTCAAGACTGCTTTATTTATAGTTTTTCATTATTTTTTATATTGTATATCTAAAAGTTTAAACCAATTACGTTAACGATACACGTTTATTATATTATCCATCGAATATAATAATTTAGACCATAAATGCTCTATTTAGCTTTTTTATTTTTTAAACAAAGTAGTAATAGCAATAAATAATAGATAATGAACAAAAATCAATAAATTACTGTAGGAGGTTAGGGTAAATAAAATGGTCATTCGGTTTTATAAATTAATTATGTTTCACCGAAAAGAAAGTACTCGAAAAGACTGCTTTTCGACTCGTAAGTTCCAACACGTAAAGAACACAGTATGAGTGGCGGCAACCATTTTGTAGTAAAAGTCGAAAGACATACTAATTATAAAAGATTAGTTTTTGTATAATCAATTGACAATCTATAAAACAACTTGACAATATAACAAGTCAGTTGACCAACTATAACATTAATTGATATTCCAACAATTACAATAACATTATAATAGATAGGTACGTAAGACTAGACAGACATTTCCGTATGTTTAATTTAAATTAAACTTTTTTGTTAAATTTCAAATATAAAATTTAATAAAATAATATTATGTTAAAACAATACACAATCACCTCACAAATCTTCAGTATAACTCTGATTAAAGATCCTTTTACTCTTCTTCGGTGGTGGAGCCAGTCAGCTTACAATCCGTAAGATATTTGTGTAGATCCTATCAAAAATACAAATTGGAAAATGGGAGCCAAGTACAATATTAAAAATATACGTAGTTGTTGACTTCGACAATAAAAGAATAACTTGTCTAAATGTAAAATTAATTGGGCTTTAGTTAGTTGTCACAATGACTCCACGCCGACATATTTACCATTTTCTTCGAAAGAGTTCGATGTATTCAGAAAACGTAGTATGAGGTCTTATTCTTTGATCATTTCCTAAAGGAATCTTTGAGTCACGTATCGATTTAATTTATTAATGTATACATTTAATATGTCGAAGTACGAATATTAAATTTATAAGTCCATATGTAAAGTTATATTTTAGAACTTACGTAGGAGTATGCATATGAGTTTGCACATTGCATGAACATTTATAATTTAAGAACTTTATTTTAGTAGTTCCACATTTACATGCTTTATTCAGAATGTAAATTGAAGTAACGTGTAAGTTTTCTCTACGCTTACATAAAGTTTGTAAGTCCATAAGCTTCGTATTACTAACAAAACCATGCGCCGACTAACTCTTCGAAAACTAAATAGTTAAATGTTAATTCCTGTCTTTTTGGTGCTTTATCTGATTATATTATTTTTCTCTGGGGCAAAATATTTCTTACTGCGAAAAAACCTCTTAGTGGTCTAAAAAAACGATTATAACACTTATTTTAATTGTCTTTATATTTTTCCTTCTTTTTTCTAAATAAGAATTTATAAAGGGTGAAGATTTTATATATATTAAGTCAAAGGATGATTCACAGCCTTTTATATATTTTTAATATCTGTATTTTTAGATTAGAGATGTTCCGAAAAGTGCCCAACTTGCGAGTATTAGCTTGCGGAGGCGATGGTACTGTAGGATGGGTGTTAAGCGTACTCGACCGGATCGGTTCAAGACCAGCGGTTGGAGTGCTCCCATTGGGAACTGGAAATGATCTGGCTAGAGCACTTGGCTGGGGAGGAGTAAGTATACATATTTTTAATGTAGTTATAATTGAGGATTATAAGTAGCTTCATCAGCGCATAGCAGGGTAGTCGTAGTGAACCTAAGTCAAGACTCTTTGTTTGCCGCTTCGAGATTGCGTGTTAAGTGGCGGAATCCAACGCCGCGCTTTGTCTTACCAGTGCGGAGAAATAAATAATCATTGCCATGATTAATGTACGTGATTGTAAACTTTCAATAATAATTGACTCGAGAAAACTGTTTATATTTAAAATATTGTAATTTAACTCTACTCTCTCAATGTTTCTCGTTTATTATGTAAGGTTTGAAAAACATAGATATTTACGATTTCTAATTTAACTTTTTTATTATAATCAAGCTAAAACTGATTAAAAAATTTTTTTTTTATATATATATATATATATATATATATATATATATATATATATTTATTCTATATGTATTTTCTGCCCTCGTTGAATAAAATAAATAGCTCAAGTCGAATACATGCGTTCGCTGTCAGTTATAGTACCACTAAAGAGCCTAATTGAGACTTATGTGTGCACTCTGCTTTTTAGATAAAATCTAGTACTTAGTACCTAGTTATTGTGGGAAACATATTTTTGAGTATATGTGAATATTTGAATTTAGAAATATTTATATTTAGATCTTTGTAAAACTTTTTAATATATGTACAAATCTTACTGTATAGAAAAAATAAAAGTATAAGTATATGATTTTTTTCATGAGAAACAAAATACAATATGAAGTATGGCAAATTATTAAATTGTAGCACTTTATACCTCCTTGGTAATGTTTAGTCTCTTGTGTAACCAGTATACAGGAAAAAATGTCCCATGTGGTTAAAGGGCCCTCTATAAATTTCGTTCCACGAAGAAATTAAATTATTAGGGTATGACTATAAACAAAAAGTAAATACTCAAAGCATAAGAGAATGAAAAATGAGTAGTAAATAAGGTTAAATACACTTAATAATCATTAAAAAAAATTATATTAATAATAAAAGAGAAACCCAAAAAACTGCACCCCATCACTTGAGCTTTTTAAATCGAAAATTAAAAAAAAAATGAATAAGAAATATTGAATAAATATAAAAAGAATTCCTATAGGGCACGGACAACTGAATGAGGACTTAAATGAATATTTTTCTGTTAATAGTTCGTAATAAAATAACAAGAAGTAGTCATTCATAACATATCATTATATTTCTTTTGAATTTGTCCGCACAATGTAAGATTTCTTCAAGCAGAAATATTATAATATGATTAAAATAACACCTTGTATAATTATAGTTTATATTATCTTTAAACACGTGAAATTTAAGTCTTAAGTTTCTTGTTCTAAGTCATCGTTAATTTAAACCACATTAAAATTATATATGTTTTTGTAGGGATACGAAGACGAGCCAATATCAAAAATCTTAGCTCATATCGGTGAAAGCGACACCGTGTTACTAGATCGATGGCAATTAAAAGTGGAGCCGAATGAAGCCGCGTCAGGAGAGGATACGAGTAATGCAAAGCCGGAACTCCCACTTAACGTTGTAAACAATTATTTCTCGTTTGGCGTCGATGCGCATATTGCTCTAGAATTTCATGAAGCTAGAGGTAAGTTTTATGTTATGTAAAAAAATTATTCAGCTGATTTATACATGTATGAAACGAATAATGAGTTTGTACAGAACGTTCTTGTTAAGATTTTTAAATTGTTTCACGGTACTGCCTTTACCGAGTAGACTAGGTAGGTACTCTGGGAGTTAGTTTACATGATCTTTTATAATTTTACATTACATGTTCCAGACCTTTAGTTAGTTATACATCAACGGAAACTGCCGATTACACTGAACTAAACTTTTGCTAATTCAGCATTTACTTATTTGTTACAATTTAACTCGTCTATTATATTTGTACAGATCGTGTAGCAGTTTTCAAATTCATCCAGTAGCTTTATAGATTACCATGTACAAACAGACAAACTAAAAATTGATAAAAATTAAAAAAAATAACATATTTTATAACTATTTTCTTATCTCCCTAGATTATTTTTTTCATAAATATAAGTATTCATTGTACAGGCACTCCTTTTTACTGATTTGTTTTTATAAAAGAAAATGTCATTTGATATATTGCTTGTTCCGATTTTGCGGTTTTATATATACATATCATCATATTATACATGTATGTATGAAGCTTAAAAAGGTTTAGGTAGAAAGGTGGAAATTGAAACGGGATCTGCTAACTTCGTATTAGGTGGAGACCTTAAAGTTGAAGCTTCAAATAAAGTATTTGAATATATTAAGTATAGCTGATTTCGTATATTATTTTAAAGAAATATTAAAAAATTATAATAAACAACCAGATTTTTATTTTAATTTATATAATATTTTTTTAATGTTATGTACACGAATATTTATTTCTGTCTCTTAAATTATTCACATTTAAATATATGTTAAACTACTTACTACTTCTGACACGTAAAAATAGTTTTTTTTATACCTGAAAATATATTTTTATTGTACATTGAAAGAGCGAATAAGAACGTAGCATTCCTACCTTCATACAATGTGTTACGGGTAGTTTTTAATGAATATAATAATAGTGAAGCTTTAACTAAAAGCTACTATAGAAAGCCTTAGAAAATAAACTAGAAAAATCCGAAAAAGTGAAAAAAATAAACAACATGTTAATGTTATTTATATTTTAAAGTATATAATATGCGTTTATACGTACATAGCTTCACTCTCTGTATCCCGCATATAGCAGGGTAGGCAGAGGGAACCTAGTGTTAAGACACTCTGTTCCCCACTTTCCGCCGAATTTTTTATTAGTAAATGTTAGTATTTCTTATTTGTTGCTTTACGCTTCTTACATAGCGAGATGGTCAGAGTGAACCTAGTGTATAGACACTCCGTTCGCCGCTTTCCGTAAACCACGAGACATTGCGTGTTAAGTGATGGAACTTAACGCCACGCTTTGTACCAGGACGGAGAAATAAAAATAATTTTAAATATAATAATTCGCCTGGGTGGGAATCGAACCCACGGCCAATCGCGTTTACAGTCAGATGCTGTCCTACTGCGCTGTGATAGTCTCATATTATTTAACATACTATGCTATACTAGATTTAGTTCTAGTAGTAGACATAGTAAGTTTAAACTACTAGAAATGAATTCGTTTAAATGTAAATATATGCATGTATTTAGAAGCTTAAATTAATTCGCATACTTAGGAGAAATGATATGGATATTGTAGATGATTTACGTAAAACTTTTTGTTGCCAACTTATGGATTTATAATCTAATCATGAAACACGTTAAGCATAATTTATTTAATATTTTAGAGGCCCATCCTGAAAAATTCAATTCTCGTATACGAAACAAACTATTTTACGGAACCGCTGGCGGCAAGGATTTGATGCAACGGAAATGGAAGGGTCTTGCTGAATTCGTCACTATGGAATGTGACGGGAAGGATTTTACACCTGTGCTACGAGAGCACAAAGTTCATGCTATAGTATTTTTAAACATTCCAAGGTATTTCAAAATTAAATGCTTCTATTAATTTTATTAATAGTAAATATAAAATGCTTTTAATTTATAAATAAAAATAAGCAAAAGAACATCATTTCAATTAGGTGACTAATTTATTAGCAGTGTATATCAATACACTAAGCTATATTTGCAATAACATGTCGCGACATAATCAAAGGAAACTTAGTTCTATGCAATTCCTATCTTCATTTCTGGAGATGTTACGCTAATTTAAACGAAAATAAACTTACTAAAGGAAGAAGCTTATTTTGCATATATTAGTAACAAATATAATACTATATAGGTACTTGTAAATCTTTACATTCAGGTCATAATTATAGAAAAATATTTTTTTTTTAGTAAATTCATTATTACTTTGTTACAGCTACGGGGGTGGAACGCACCCTTGGAACAAATCAATGGGTACTTCTGAACCCTCTACTGAAGACGGCCTAATAGAAGTTGTGGGACTCACCACCTATCAATTGGTATGTGCATACATTTGACTTGCATTTGTTTACGGTTTTCGTAATTATATAAGAAACGCATTGATGTAATATGTATTAAAATGTTTTGTTTAAATAGTGCTTATTATACTTTTATATAGTCAGTTTATCTTCAATTGCATCTGAATCCATATGTACTGCACCTATAGTATAAATAATAATAAATATAAAAGTATATGTTACTTAAAACGCATTTCAATCTTTTTGTTGATAAAATATTTGTAACAAAAATTGAATTGCACTATGAATTTGTTATCTATGAAATTGTTTATATTTGCACACAAGCACTACTATGGTCTTTTACTATAGATTCAACTATATATAACTTAAGGAAATCTTTTTAAAACGAAATATAATATTTCAAACTTAAAATTAAATTTAGTGTTACTATATTTACCAGAGCTTTTTTATTAATATACACGATAATACTTTTAGCCTTTGCTCCAAGCGGGCGGTCACGGCACTTGTATCACGCAGTGTAAAACGGCCAAAATAGTAACTACTAAAGTAATCCCTATGCAAGTAGACGGAGAGGCGTGTAGACTGGCGCCGTCAGTTATCACGCTGTGTAGACTTAACCAAGCCATTATGCTTGCTAAGAAGAAACCCGGCAGAGTCCTAGTACCGTAAGTACCGAAGAACCAACAATTTTTATTTTTCCGAAAAATAAATATAAATTTTCTGACAATAGCAAGCGATAAATCGATAAAACTCATTATACATACGCCGACATGAAAAGACACTTGGCGTAAAAAAGAATATGTTTATGGCATTTTAATTATTTAGATTAGATAAAAAATGGCATTGGGTGTTGCCATCAAATATACGCGTACAATGCCATTAAATGAGCGAAAAATTAAGAATATATTGATTTTTCACTAGGTTTTCTTTGCCTATTTAGAGAAAGAATACTAGAAAATGTAGGTACATAAGTACATGCTAAATATGTATAGTGTACAAACATTTAAATTCATGAATCATATTAAACATATGATATAAAAATAACCTAAAAATAAAATAATATTATTGTGAGTTTAGTACATTTTCCATATTTATAAGCGAAACAACAAACAATTTATTTTGTTAGATAAAGAAACAAATATATTTTTAGCCAAACAACGCTGGACAAACTTTCCCTCACTGTGAATCTCATAACAATGGCTGACTACGAGCGTCATCATTACGACAAGGATTTGTTGGCTAAAACAGGTAAAATACACAATTTATGTATTTAGGTTAGTAAAATTTTGTTCAATTGTTTGTTTTAATTACATTATATTATATATTATTGTTTATTTAATTATTTGTCGTAGTAGTTGTTGTTCCTTGAAGGGTCTGCTGAGTCTTCTCGAGAATCTGAGTTAGTAACTATTCATTAAGTTAGAGCATAACTTTAAAGAAACATTAATCTATTAATTATTTTAAAAAAGTTCTAATATGTTTACGGACATGACAGGTAAAGGACAATTATTTGTTGACAGATGAATAAAGATAAATGAATATGCAATATATATACACACATATAGTATAATTCTAGGTACATCTCGTAAATGTGAAGCGTAATTGTAAACCTGTTCAATCAGAAATTCGTGATCAAGTTAACTGATTGAGCGCAATCGGGCAATCAATGATAGTAATATGCTCCAATAATACAAAGTCAAAGTCATACTACACAAAAACATTTTATTTACTTTTATATATTGTACTGTAGATATATAATACAAAAGAAAATAAATATAATTTTAGTATAGAAATTATACAGCTTTATACAAAAAATATTTACGTTAGAAGCGTGTTGCTTTTGTGCTTTCAAACATACTTACTGAAAACTTGCAAAAAATAATATTTTTATATCTTTTATCGTCCTTTTTCACTAAGCCAGCACTTAAAATATGTTCCAACTTGTGTTTTTTCCTCACCTGAGACGCTACAAAGGAATTTTTATGAATAAAGTATGTAATATTATTAACTTTACAAAGAAAGGTAAAATCTATTACTCTAGAAGATTTTTACACAAACAATCTTTTATCTCGTTTTGTGTTGTCTAAATATTAATATGACATTTTAGTCGTCACATTACATATGAAGGATTGAAGGAGTGATTTTTATTTTATTGTATATTCTATGAGGAGTGATTTTTAGTTTATTCTAGATTCTATGTAATTTTCGTCATGTTTTTTCATTTGTCATTTGTCTCGTCATAGTTTGAACATTGTAAAAGAAGGTAATAAACTAATTGTCTCATACAAAATATCTGTAAAATAAATTATTATTTTGTAGTTTCAAACTTTATCTCACATAACAGGCTTTCCGCCCGAATTCAAGATATTGTTTGTTGTGTGACGAAACTTAATGCTGTTGATACTCGCTTGGGAGGCTTACCGTTGTTGTAAATTTATAGTAAAATTTTATTAGCAAAGAGCAACTGTTGAGTTTTATGCCGGCTCTACTCAGCAGAACTGTCTTCCGAGCCGGTGGAAGCTTCAGTTAGGACTGACACTACTGACATGTTTTTGTAAATTGACGATTCGAAAGTTCTTGTAATAGCCTATTTCAATAAAACATATTTTGACTTTGATTTTTTTTATAATGCTGCACTTTGACTTACCAGAGAGGAAAAATGAAAATAATTTATCGAACCTACAACCACTTAAGTTTATAGTCAGACGCCGTCCCACTGAGCCTTAATGGCTTCTACAATAACTGATTAGCGGAACAGAAACAGGGAGAAAATTCAAAAATGACGTTCGTTATACATATTACGTCTCTTCTAGCTGAACGGATTGGCACTTTGGAAGTGAATCCGGCGGCTGACTTGGAACAAATGCGAACTCTCATTCAAAACATGATCAAAGAATCTCAAACATACTCAAACCTTGTTGACTGGTGGTTCGTCGATTGTAAGTACTCCCTCTATTATATTTTTTGTTACCCTTAGAGTTTCGTATTGTAGAAAAAAATATTTTTAGCACTACTTGAGGGCGTCGATTTTAAGTTGTCTGTAAATATTTTTTCGCTTACTTACATTTCTTACTTATGATTTTATAAATTATAACACGCCTTGGGAATGAAATGCTCGCTCCTGTATATTTCAAAGTTCAAAGGTATCATTGTCACTAATAAATAACTGTGAAGTATTGACTGACAAAAAAAAAATATCCCGCTGAGTTTCTTGCGTAGGTTCTTCTCAGGTCTGAGGCTTTAAATTTAGTGAACTGGTGGTAAATTTTTTGACGTTCAAAAAATGAAGTATATAACATCTTACTTTAAATAAAATTATTTAAAATTAAATTTTATTTTCAGCGGTGACTGCAGAACGCTTCTTTCGAATCGATAAAGCTCAAGAAAATTTACATTATCCGACAGATATCGGACATGACAATATTTATATTCTCGATGCGGCTCCTTTGACTCCAGACACGGAATCTACAGCCCATCCTGAAACAACAGCTACAGCATCACTCGACCGCACTGGACCATCAGTATCTTTAGATACTACTACTGGTCTCTCCGTGTCTTTAGATATATCTCAAAGTGTGGATACACCAAGTGCTGGAGTCTCCTTGGATGTACCCGAATCGCATGCAAGGTGAGTCACTAGGTTTTTTTACATTCCGCCTATTCAAAAACATTGCCTGTTGGTTGATTTTGTTTATAATATAAAAATTGATTAATTTTATTATATTAATAGACATGATACGTGTCTCATGATATTTTAATATTTCTAATTAAAACCCGTGTACCTTATTATATCGTTCACGTAGTAAATAATTACGTTTATCCTGTTACGCTTTATCGGCACAGCTCGGATACACAATTAACTAGAGATTAGATCACCGCAATGATTCGATCATGGGTAACGTCAAGTTAATTTAGCTCCTCTTCCTTGTTTTGTTTCAAAATTTTAATGAACTTCCTCTACTTTGATCATTATTTTAGTTTGTACTATGTACCTATTTCACTATAGATCTTACGCGTGTTAAGAGAGAATGAGAATTTCTCAAGTGCAAACTATTCACAAATTATTTTGTTTAACAGTGAATCTGGGTTCGGTAGTCCCGCGCGAACATCAGAGGAATTACTCACACCTCAAACGCCACCTTCGGGGATGCCTCCCTCCGGCTCCAAAATGTCCCTCCTATCCTCCAAAACCTCCCCCCAACCATCAAAAATTCCATCCATACAAGATAGTAATTCCCCACCACTTTGTACCAGTCCACCCGCAGCCAAAGATCCTCCACCCAATCGAGATTCCATTGCAAGATTTAAAACGTAAGTATAGAATGACACTTTAACCTTAATGATTTACATACACACAATAAACTTACGATATCTTTCCTATCTTCTAGGCTCGAACGCAAAACGAGGACTGTATATTTGATAAATTTATGAATAGAAAGCTAACATAAAATTTGCTCTGTAGTTTTGAATCACAAATATAGGCTACATTTATAATTTATGATTTGAATCGTAAAGCGTGAACTCACTTAGACACGACGCTTATATTCTGGCGCCATTTTCACCATATTGTAACGTCCTGGCATGAATTTTTAGATTTAATGAATCTGTATAAATGTTCTGTAGTCTTCGAAATAACTCGTTTTTTTTTCGAGAGTGCTATCATATATCACTGCTATCATGTGCAAATGTTAGGCACTACTTAAACATCAAATAGAAAGTGTAATTATTAAAATTTTAAATGAGTAGATTCGTTTTGGTTTAACGCACTCGTAATAATGCTCAAAGCACTTAAATCCAGAACTTTAATCTGCACTCTATGTCTTCTTTCTTCTATTGCATGCAGCGTTCATGAGAAACTGTTTGGATTTGATCAAGAAGTGTTTGGCTGTAGGTGAGATGTATTTCTGTAGTCATTACGTAGTTTTTAAATTTTTTTAGATGTACTCGTACGTCGAAGTAATAATGTTTAGTTTTCTTTAACAGCAATACAACGATGCTATTTTACGCCGAAATGTAGAACAGAAGGAAATTTAACGTTGGTATTGTTTCAGAAAATTATTGGAGAAAACAACGGACGCACTTCTCAAAGCGGCTAAAATCGGTGACTTGAAAATGGTACGCGTAAACAATAACCTTTTCTTCTTGGAATCCTTCATAATTCGATTAAAATCTTGCTAAGGCCGTCGTATTTATCTATTCTATTATTTTAATATAATTTTCTTAACAAGTAATAAATTATTTCTGTAGGCTAGACAATATCTAACAGTGTACATAAGTTAAAAAATAAAAAGTAAAATGAAATATCATCAAGGTCAAATTAAAAAATAAATAAAATTCATTAACATTTTCATGAATCTTACAGATGAAAGAATTGCACACAGCCGGATATTCTCTGTTGTCGATCGACGCGACAGGTCAAACTGCTTTACATATCGCTGCTAGATACGGAAACAAAGAGATAGTCAAGTATCTCATAGCGTGCGCTCCATCTGCGATCCTGAATATGCGGGATAACGAAAGAGGACAGACCGCTTTACATAAAGCGGCTGCCCATAAGCGTAGGGCGATATGCTGTATGCTAGTAGCTGGAGGCGCGTCGCTATCCAAACAGGATCAAAATGGTCTCACACCAAGACATCTAGCCCTTAGGGCGGATGATCACGACCTGGCTGCATACTTAGAAAGTAAGTACCAGAACTACTTATACATCAATATATACTGTAGTGTATGAATCATTGAAAAATATAATTTAATATTAAGCGCTTATATATCCAATATATTAAGATTCGCAAAAGATAAATTTTACGTATTATCGGAAATTATATGCACTAATGAAGAATAATATTTGAAATAACAGATAAATAAATCAATTGAAGCATTGGTATTTTTTTACTTTTTATAACTTGATTAAATAAATTTATTTCGTATTAAATAACAAAATTTAACCTGCTCTAGCTGCACTCCTAGTTATATAATATATTTAATTTAAAAGAATATATGTAGAATATACCTTTAAACGATTGCAATTGTCGTACGAGCCTGGAATCTTTTTCAATAGCTTATAGTCCTTGTTTAAGACAACGACAAAATCTTTGTCAGATCGAAGCAAAAAAATCTTTGTTCTCTAAATTTAGTTAAGTCGGTTTGAGATTTTTTGCATTATAAGTCATATAAAATTCAAATCTTTTTATAATATTGACTTAGATTAGACATAAAGAAACAAGCAGCAAAATACTATCTAATTGATAATATGATTAGATAACTAACCGACGTGAATTTTGCTTAGTGATTTATTATACAAATTTTATTCTTGACGAATATAATTTTAATAATCGATATACCTATCGGAAATTGTTTTTTTTTTTCATAAATTTTAATATTACGCTCAACTGACTATATGTCCTTTTTACAAAATTTTAATAAGATTACGACTATTCGTCGTTCATATAGTTCATATAAAAAATCACAATACAGATATCTGCATAGGTATGTTGAACAACGATAAATAAAATATATTCTTATTATATTAGTTAATTAATTAATTTTTATATTAGTTAATTATTAAGTATTACATATTATTAAATATATCCATTAAATAAATTTGACTGTTCCATCATTGTAACTGAAAGTTTTACAAAATCGTTTTACATATTTACGTTGACAACTTAAAAAATTGTAATTCTTTTAATTATGTTCTTTAGACTATAAAATAAATATTAGAAAAAAGTTTCTTTTTAAGGAAAGAAAGTGTTTGAAATACTACAGCTCATGGTCGATATTAATTGATTATCACCGAATATCACCATGTGGTAAAGCTGTATATGTATATATAGTGTACCTAAATTATACTTCTTTATTTTCACAATTTTATGTTTTGTAGCGGATAATTACAGTACAGCAATATTTATTTTCAGGTCAAGAGCACTTTCAACTAGTATCAGAAGATCTGGAAACAGCCGTATAGAACTAAAGTGCAGATAACAATAATCTAAACTATTGTTTATTATTCATCAATTAAATAATTCGATTTTCAAAACATGTTGGTGAGAAAAAATCTACAAAAGAGGTTATATAAAAAAAAAATAAGTCAAGTGACTTTATTAATGTTACCACGTCAGATCTAAATTATGACATATTTTAATGAAACTACTCAAACACCAAAATGATATTTAAATTTTCGTCATTTATCACAATACTTTAGAATATTCACATTAAAATGATTTATATTTATAGTATAACAATAAAATTTGTAAGTAATTATTGGAACTCATTAGAATTAATGTTTTATTCACATACATTATTATTGATTAATGTAAAAATCAAGTATATCTCGTACCTATTCACTTGTACAATATATTTTTCTAAAGTAAAATAACTTAAGAAATATTATTTTTATAGAAAATACCTATACCTTTTCTTTTTAAAATATTTCAAATGAATAACTTAATATATACAATAACACTTCCTTTGTAGTAACACAGGTATAGAGTAGTAACTCTATATTTCAGCTACAACCTTAAACAATACATTTGTTAAATAAAACATAATTATTTCATCTTTCATAGTAATATTTAATTGCAATTCACAAGTGAAATAATAAATTGAGTATACCTATACCTAATATTATATCTATTTACGAGAGGATGGATGTTTGTCAGAAAATTGTAATGCTTAATTTGAAATTCGTAGGCAGCTTTTGAAAACTTTTTGAATAATAAATTACTGCGTGGGGTTGTGTATATTGTGTGTAAATAATTTATATTAACTTAAGGGACATGACGAATATATATCACGTAAAATTTTTGTCTTTATTAGTAAATAATTGTAATTTAAACAGGCCTTATTACTTAATTGTTTACTGTTGTAAGATAGTTTCGATATTCTTGGCAATAATAATGCCTATATAACGTCGTTAGTTCATTTCGACATGCTTATCATTGTTATGATCTCAAGCTTCGTATTTATACGTACATACTCCTATGTATAAATTAGTATTGCCTTATCGTAATATGATTTAATTGTGTATTTTTGTGTCATATTATTCATGCCTTTTGTAAGAATATGCGTATGTATGTATTTTTGAGTAGTTGCTAGGGTCATTTATCTGTTATGTAGAGTTCATTTTATTAAAGGTAAAATCGATGTACTGTTTCACTCATTAATAAATTGCCTTTATTACCAATACTTACATAAATTATGAAAGTATAGATATAATTAAAGTAAATAAATTTAAATGAGTATACTATAAATATTTATATCTTAGTGTAATTGGTATTATATTAACAACGAAACTAGTGACCCTAGTTACAACTATACTTGTATCATTTGCGTAATCCGCATAGAACTATTTATTTGATAAATAACCTTACCATTTTTCCAAAGTGGTTATGGGCTCTCTTGTCATCTATACAATGCTTCGTTGGAAGACAATGTATGATTGCAGATCCCACCAACCTCACTCAAAGTATAACAAGCACGCTTAATACTAAATAAAATTTATTTAAGCCATCTTTAGGAACTGCAACTGTTTTATTTCGATCTATTTATGCTCCATAGAGCGTGAATATATTGTTCTTAACTTTAAATTCAACGGCATAGAAGAAACTCTTATAAATATAGATAATGAAATTATGAAATAAAAATAAATGACAGATTACAGATATATTTTCAACTGAAAAAATATAATTTATCATTAGGCGTGCTATACAATTTGTCATTATGCAAAATTATACTGGATTGTATCAAAAACATGAAATTTTTGATACGCCGTAACCACTCAATAGATTTTTGTAGTCCTATTTTGAAGATTCGTTTAGCATTTGTCATCCCCGCGCGTACGTATAATCCATTATAAATTAGTATCATATTTATTATTATGACTGTTGCAATTACCTCTACGTATGTACTAGATGTACCTAATAGTTTTAGTGTTTAACGAATTTACTCGTACTCGCTAGTAAGCGATCAATGAAAGACAAAGCTGTGAGAATTTTGATCTTAATGTAAAAAGTAAGTTCATTTTTATCGTAAGCGCGAATGTACACCATAATACTGTTTATGTATACTTACTTCGTTATCCCTGTTCCGTATATTATATAACTTATATAATAATAATCATTGCTTTATCACAAGTAATCGACTTTCCACCAAGTAGAAAATAGTTTAAATATAAGGTTAAATTTAGCGCACTGTGTGGTTAATGTGGTTGGATTATACAGAAGTTAGTTTCCATTAATTAGAGTTTATTGTCAAAAATAATTGAAAACAAATTTAAACTAACACTTTAGTATACAAATTAAACTAACATGAAAAATAAAATTGTAAAGATATTTTTTTGCAATCATATGCCTTAGCTTATCTACAACTGTTTACCCTACCTAATATATATTTTACTGAGCTTTTAACGAAAAATAGCCTAATTTTAACTGTACAATGTAACATCAAGTTAAGTCTTATGAATTTTAGAAGTTCGTCGAGATATAAATATATTTTCCTATTTCTACACCTCTTTACCTTAACATTTTTAGAACTATTTAAATACAATTATTAAATAACTTTAATAGTATATTATTACACTTACGCTATTTTAATCGTAAACATATTACATTAATGATACCTTCCTACTAGATATTACTAGTCTGTGTAAATATTGTATTGGAGGCCTTCATCGTATATCACGATTTAATATCTACTTAAACGTATATTAGAATATTAGTATACTTCTCGACCAAATTCTAACTTTTATGAACTTTAAGGAGAGTGAATATCACTAGATTATATGTAGAATAACAAGTACATCATTTATATGATACAAATTCTTTGTATGATATCACAAAAAATCACGAAAGTATATATATTTTCGTCAAAATTAAATAGTTCAGTAATAATCATAATATAAAGTTTAAGTAATTCTCAAGTTTTTTAAATGTTTATGAACCTTATAGTTTTGTATAATAAATAAACCTTTAAGGCGATAAATATTTATATAATTTCATTGCTATCTTCGTTTATCTAGCATTCCATTATATCATTTTATAGTATGTTATTTGTATACAATTAAGATTTTCTCTCTGTATAATAAAAATTGTACACACAATTTAAACTACAAGTTATTTAATCTTCAGAATTTCAATAATAAATTTGAAGTACAAGTAGAAAATATCGCAAGAGAAAGTCAGGGAGCAAATTTTGTTAGAGCAAAGTGTGATTTGTTAAAAAATTGAAACATGGTAGGTAAAACTTACAATGATTCAAGTTGTTTAT
Source organism: Philaethria dido (assembly GCA_033558755.1). Classification (NCBI taxonomy): domain Eukaryota; kingdom Metazoa; phylum Arthropoda; class Insecta; order Lepidoptera; family Nymphalidae; genus Philaethria; species Philaethria dido. The sequence goes on from JAKGSA010000397.1 coordinate 25,527, forward strand.
TTATTTTTTTATGTATAATTTATGATAGCAAAATGTTATATGATATATGATGTTATTGTTAATCTTTAGGTTTTCTTAGTAGTCATTGGATTTAGTACGAGTATATTATAATTGAGTAAATTACTGGGTTCTTCAAAGGTTTTTTCATGTGTCCTACTTACATTTATTACCTTAGTACGTCAGGTTTCACACATATTCAATAAGTATTCACGTCTTGTTTTTATTATTTTGTAGAGATCGTTCTTAACAGACATTTAATAAAAAAAATAATCATTATAACGTTTGTAATATTAGTATTGACAGTCGTCATCTCTTAATACAATTAAGGCGTGAATACTCAGCGATTCAAATAATATATAAATAAAACTTAATATTAATAGAATTTTGAGAGCACTAAGTTTCTCTATGACATACTTATTTTTGCACTCAATAAACACTATTTTAAATAAATTTATTTAATGAAATACACTACGAACAATAAATAAATCATGAAACAATTTGGTTTTTTATTTATTTCTTTACTCTAGTATTACACGGACCTCATAAAATATGTAATTTAAAAGTCTGTGTTTATATAACAATTGAAATGTACAAGTGTTACCAGTTGACTCAAAAATAATATTTCCCCATTCCCAACTGTGTTTTAGATGTATTTATGTTCACTACATTTTTTGTTTAATTTCGTTAATCTCTCAAAAAATAATAAATAAATTCATTCAGCCTATAAAACAACATGATAAGGTTATTTGCCAGAGGTACCTGATTCGACAGTGCAAAGGTTTATTAGGAAATGTACACGCATACAACCACTGTTAGGAACTTAAATTTATCAAATTAATTAATGATAATTTTATAATGTGCAAGTGATGTCAAATTAATCATTTATATTAAAAAACTAGTTACTACCCGCAATTTCGTTTGCGTGGACTTTATAACTTTTTCTAATACTACTTATTAATAATTTTCATTGAAAACCGTAATAAGTCAACGGAAAATGCTCCTCACATTCCATGTCCACGTGTTCTAGATCTTTAATTTTTATATCAATGAAAAGTAGTTATCAGTTATTACTACATTAGGTGTTCCACTGTTTAAAATTAATTGTAGCCTAAGTCCTGCTTAAGCCTAATAACTACACAATAACAAAAAGGTTTCATTCATATCTGTCAAGTAGATTCAAAAATATATGTATACATACTACAGACAGACAAAAAAATTAAAATTGTTTTTATTTTTTTTGTCGCCTTAAATTGTTTTTGTCATAAACATCCTTACTACATTTAGGTGTAAGATTTTCTTAAAAAATATTCTGCGATACTCGATAAATAAAATAAAATTATTTCTAAATACGAAAATAATGCCTAATAAATCTCTTATATTAAAAAAATATTAATAAATTGATGGAATTCCATCAATTAGTAATAAGCAATTGATTGAAATACCAATAATAATACAGTCTCAGTTTTAATTAGAGGGCAGAATCAAACGCCTAGCTATCTTGCCAGATCAGTGATACGAAAATATTTATATACATTCCCCGTATCTAAATCGAACCCACAACTACATATGTTATATTACTCATATGGAGACAATCACGATAAATCTTTATTTATATTTTTTTTTACAATACAGTAATTTTACTATCAAAATGAACTATTTAATAGGTCGAAGATTGACGAGTTAAAAGAGTTAAAAAAAGCTTACTTCTATAATTACCGAATATTAAATTTCTCGAAATTGTCTTTACTTTCGTATACCTACAAAACTACTTTCGTAAATTAATTCTGCTTAAATATTTGACGGCTCTATTCGGGGATAGAGTATTCTTAAAAAAACAGATTGCCATAAAAGATTTCGCTTCTTATACATATTAATATCTTAAAACTTGCCTTTTTCCAAAAAGAATAATGAATCTATTTGTCGAATCCCTCATATAAGCATAGTCCATCGAAAAGTTACATTTAGGGTTGCGTTTTTCAGAGGTCGTAATTTTATTCTTCTACTGTTAAAAAGGGTTTTCGCGTCGGTTCGGTCTGTATCTCGTAAACAAGCAAACCTGCAGAAAATTTAATAAAACATTAAATGTAGCAAATTAAATTTAGAAAGTAAGTAAATTAGTAAACAAAGTGCATGTTAGGTATATGTTGAAGCATTTAAGCGATCATATCAGATCATCTTTTGGAAAAAACTATTTGACGTAATTGTTGTTTTAAAATGATCGTCTCAGGAAAAAAATAAATAATTCGAGATAGACAGCAAGAACGTCACGTTCTCATTAGAGAAAAAAAATGAAAATATAAAATTTAAATTAAATTCCATCATAATCGATTTTATTACAATGACGGCTGTATAAAAAATGTTTTTATAAAATAATATACAATCAAATTCCACATCAACCGATAATTCATAATAATTAATTAATTATTAGTATGGAAAGGGCGTGCACTGCTTATGGCCTATACGTGGTGGGTATTAATAAAGATATTTATTTAATTCTGTTTTTAATCTATATTAGATAAGATTAATTATCTAGAAGTGAAGAAATATTACAGATGTTAATTAATAATCTTGTTATAACAAATGTGAGGGTATGGCTTAATAGGTGCTTGAACTTACAAAGGGGTGTTTTCAAACACTGTACTGGCAATTTTATGTGATTTTTTACAAATAGGATAAGGTTAGATTACCATAGCACTGAAACGAGTGTCAATTGGGCGATGGTTAATATATATATATTTAGTTTTATGTATGTAAATGCAGTAATATATTTCGCTTCTTTGTTATTTCATAATATCTCTTTTTTCGAAGAATTAGTTCTTTATAACTATTACAGACAAATTGTTAACGTTACAGTTGTGCAACTGCACAACATAAAACTTAGCTTGAAGCATAAGTATTTTTTTTTTTTTAATTCACGCTGTATCCTGCGTATAGCGGAGTAGGCAGAGGGAACCAGAGAACCTAGTGTTAAGACACTCCGTTCTCTTTCAACATTTCCGTTCCACACCTTCCGCCGAATTGAGGCATTGCGTGTTGAAGTAAATACCGTTGATATTTTACATTCTATATAACTTCTATTGTAGAACTTGAACACTAGTTCTTTTATATTACATGACATCTGAAATTGGCAAAGATACACTAAATAAAACAAAAAAGTAAGGCTGGAAATTATCAATATATACATAGTTATGACAATATTAATCAAGAAATAATTTTTATTATTATATAATAAAAGTGCTTTACGTTTATTTTATCACGTATAACATAAATCCTCGTTTCTTTGTGTGTGTATGTGTTATATCTCATGTGTTTATATCTAATAGAATTAATAGGTTTCAAGAAACAATATTACAAGAGATATTAATTTCAATCACAAATTGCTTCAGTCAAACATATAAACTAATTTATCAACGTGTCAGGTAAATCCTGACGAAGGTAAAATGCAATATAATTTATTCAGTGAACCTTTATCCGTATTTCGTTAGTGAAATAAGCTAATATGCGGGAAGATGCCTTGTTAAGCTAATGGAATCTGGCCTTCACTACAAAATATTTCTGATTATCCGATCTCCAAAGTATTTTCTACTAAAACTTTTTGACGCAAGGATGCCGATGGTACAATAGGGGATGACGACGCAAAAATTTCACACTGCCGAATTTTAGATGGCGATGAAAGTATTTCAATTAGTTCTAAAATACTGTATATATATATATATATATATATACAAATTGGTGCGCAAAAATATTGTAAATAGCTTCCTTCCCAAAAATTTCGACCCTCTCATTTTGAATAAATGAATAATTTAGGCGATTCGGTCATCCAGCTGAACCGTTATATAAGAAATGATAAATATTTTAGAATTTTTGACATCCTTGCAACGCAAAGTTTGTGAAAAAGTGAACTGCTTGTGTATAACATTTTTTCAAATTTTTATTTTTTATTATTTATTATTTTAAATACGTCTGAGGGTATTAAACATACCTAATTACATATCCATACCAGGCGTCAATAATATAATAAAATGAAAATTAATATTTTGCAAGGCATATATTTTTAAGATAGTTTCATCATTAAATTATTTTTTATATTACTTAAATACTTTTTACTTGAAAGCATTTAATTTGTTTGTTTTTAGTTGCTTATTTCTTTACTTTTTAAATAAAACAAATTCTAAAGCATTTCAAATAAAAAAAGTGTATGTCCATACCAGCCGTGAAAAATCGATTAGTCGACTTACATATACTCATGTAATTAACACATTAAAAATAATAAGAAAAACAAACACTTTCATTTCTTTTTCTAAAAAAGTATTTAAATAACTTAAAAATAGAATATTACAGACAATGCTTAAAAGGTTAAAATCTGATTTATCAATTTATTCAAACCGGGAACATTGTTATACTTAAATATAAGTACAACAACATACAATACATTGTGTTCTTTTATGTATCAACGTTTTAAGATTTCGAATTATTATTACTCAGCAACAATGGCAGTCTACATTTTAGGACAGTAATACACGTTAAAATAAGTGTGGCTGAATAGTTAGAGATGGGTTATTCACGCGACGAGTGTGAATTCGATTACTATATGGGAAAATGGTTTTAGAGTGTCCTAACACAAGGCTCTCTCTAGGCTAAGGCTATTTAAAATACGCACAAAAAATACACTTTACTTTATCGTGTACCGGGGCGTGTTTGTCTTTCACAAGCAAGTTATCTAAATTGATGGGCGCGCACATGACATGACAGTTGATCAGTTGCGCTTGCTGAATTTAATGATTAGGCGATAACACAATAAAACTACTAAATACACCTGTAATTGGACCTATTTAAACCACAAATGAATATAAGTAAAAGTATACTAGTCATTTCTATAAATATATGTATTTTTGTACAATTCTTAGGTTTGTACATAAACACATAATAATTTCATATCGCAAGACAGAATATGATGTCTCAGAATATACTTAAAAATAATAAAAATTACAAGCAACTATACTTTTAATTTTTAATGTCAAAGATTCATAATAGATCCTTACTCATATTTTAGGTTAAAACAACCCTGCAATGAAACAAATCCTTTAATATTACGCCCATTTTAGAGCGATTGCATTAGGTGGCGGAACAGAACGCCACGCTTCGTCTTTTCTTTGATCCCGGTCTACCAAGACCACGGAAATTTAAATATCGAATACAACAATTGTGTACAGTCAGTACTGTCAGTCACTTAACAAATGTGCCACGATGGCTTCTTATTATTATTTATAATTTCAAAATGCTTCCTCACAATTTAAAATTAATAATACATATTATAATTTAATTAATACCAAACATTGTAAGTAATAGGTACTCAGGTATGTCTTTGATTTCGAATCAGAGAAGCTTTACCAATACCAGTCTTATAGAATATCATATAATATCAATAGTTTTCCCAGCTAAAAAAGTAAAGTGTTCGAAACGACGGATTTCCAAAAATGTATTTTCGAATACTAAAATATACGCGATTATTCCGGTTAAAATAGTTTAATTTAATATGTGTAATAATCGCGAAAATTAAAGAGCTCATTAAAATTGCAATTATTGATTGCTTAATAGTAAAACTACCTAAATAACATTTCTGAAATTTACGATACAAAGATGAAACGATGTTTTTTTTTAATATTCAGAGATCAAGCTATGTCAAGCTGAATATGTATCTAAAATAATAAATCGGAAATTGCGTAGTTGGGTCGACATCACGTGCTGAAGACTTACAAACTCTAAGTTTCCTCCATTATCTTCATGAAAATAAAGAGAAATTAGAAGCCCGTAAGTCGATATTATTACGTATTAATTATTATTATAGACAATTAAAAAATTAAATATTTTTTATATAAATATTAGATTAGCATAATCGCTTTATCTTTCTTAATGAGGAAGATTCCTTCCAGTTCATGCCAAATAGATAGTGATAGTTAAGTCTATAAAAATCATATTGATATAACTTTTCATCGACACTGTTCCACATACCTTTTAATTAACTGCATAACAATGTTCCGTGTGATCTTAGCGGTCATAGCGGTTACGTTGGCTGTTTCAGCTATCCCCACTGGATTGCCAAACCCTGAAGATTTACCCTTCTTACTCGGTGAAGAAGAATTTGAGGACTATTTAGACAAATGGCTTTCATTAGAGGAACAAAAATGGACAAATACAACATTAAGGGATAGCAAAGCAGCTCGCAGTGGTAATAAATTTGAAATATAACAGGTTATTTAAAGTACCATAACTGTAATATGCATATATATTTACATACTTTTGAATAAAATGGTTTCTGAATGCTTTAATTTAATTAAATAATATTTTAAATTATATAATTTTATTTATAAGGTTGTTCCTTCCGAGTTAACGGAGACCTTGGACAGCCTCAGCCAGTTTATATCAACAGAGCTCGCAATACTTATCTTGAACCAAATGGCAACAGTGGAGTTATTAGGCTCAACACCAATGAAGAAGTCATAGTATCATGTCCCGGACCTAATCGCCAAATTCGGCATCCTAATATTGCTTCAAATGTACACACCGCTGTAAGCATAGTCTCAATTACATCTGTATTACTGTTTTAATAAAGTTTAAGACTTTCATTGTGAGTAATCATAATCCATAAATTAAAATTTTATGTTACACAGACCGCCCGATGTGTGAACAATAATTTGGTGTCTGGGTCCGGTTGGTTAAATGGAAACAGAGCTTTTGGATTGTTAACGTGTTCTGCCCATCCGTATTATGAAGCACAACAAACTAATGATAGATGTTTTAACAATAATGTAGTCATTCGGTATGATGTTTGAAATTAATAAGTGTAATATTATTCTCCTAAAATAATACAATATTTTCATATATTTATATTTTTGTAGTCATGGATTCATTGTAAACAACGTTTTCCATACACTTTATTGGTCTTGTTACAATCGTAACCGAATGGAAGTGTTATATGTATGGTACAATCAAAATCCAACGAACGCAGTCCATCAAACAGGCGTTGACCGTCCCAGCTGGTTAGGTAAGACCATCACAAATGAAAAATAATGATAATAATGACAATTTTATGTTTTCAATAACAGTACATAATTTAAAATAATTTAAATGATGTCTATATATATACTATCGTTTCAGCGGGTTCCCATTTTCCGGGTGTGAACATCAACACTATTTACACTCAAAATAATCAAAGAACCGTCTTCTCAAGACTTTTGGGAAGCAACATGGTAGACAGGTACCTAACTAGCACTCAATTTTTGGCTCGCGGGCATCTTGCTGCTAAAAGTGACTACGTGTTTGCATCCGGACAACGCGCTACATTTTTCTTCACAAATGCAGCCCCACAATGGCAACCTTTTAACGCCGGCAACTGGAACAATCTGGAACAAGTAATTAAAATCTCCCAAATTGTTAAATAAAATAAAATGTGGTAAATATAATAAAATGTAGGTAGGTATTACAATTCACAATTTGATGTTATAATTTACAGAACCTTCGTAGACGTATATCTGCAGCTGGTTACAACACAGTCATTTACACTGGCACCTTCGGAGTCACCCAACTTCGTAATTCTGCTGGTCGCTTGGTCGATATTTTCTTAGAGCCTAGCAATAGAGTTCCTGTGCCGCTCTATTTTTATAAAGTAAGAAATCATTCTTTTTTTTAAATTTAGGAATTTTATCTTTCTTTTCTTTTTTATTTTTTAAATAAACTTATATCAATCATAAAATCATATTATAGATAATGAGTATAAATACGGTCTCTGTATTGTTATTGGAACTCTTTTTTTATATGCAATTTATTGTCGTGTATCTTTATCTATATTTTGACGATCAACCTTTTTTATGTATTCTTTATACAACGTGACTTTGAAAGGATTTGAGCTCATTTCAGTGTAAATAATATTAATACATCATTGAGGCCATCATGGGGTAATGTCTGTCTGCAAATGAATTTGTTTATGAGTTCAATTCCCATTCGGTGGAATGATTGTATTCAAATTATTTTATTTCCCCACTCTGATACGACAAAGCATCGTGCTGAGTTCCGCCACTTAAAATACAATGTCTCCAATTCGGACGAAATGAGTATCTTGGAACTATGTTCCGTCTGACAAGCGTGAAAGTAAAATGTTCTACTTTATTGTGAATATAAAATAATATGGAATATAAATACATTTTAGGTCGTTTATGATGCATCTAGACGTCGTGGTACTGCCTTTGTATCCATAAATAATCCATACTACACATTGGCCGAGGCCAGAGGATTACAGTTCTGCACCGACAGATGCCGTGACAATTCTGCTTTCAATTGGATTGGATGGAGACCCGACCGTATCGACCTTGGCTATAGCTTCTGCTGCACTATCCCCAACTTTAGAAGTCGAATTGGCCATATTCCTAACTTTGACGTGTCTAATGGTCTTCTCTCTTAGTGCCATTATTTTTATACTGTGAAAATGAGACCTGAACTTATAAATAAATATATATTAAACATTGTAACATTCATATAATACATGTATCACATGTTATTCTGTACCTTATTAAAAAAAAAACTTGAAAACTTTCGCGGTCTGTACATCTTTTAAATTATGCAACCGAATTAATTTGGTTTTCATTATAGATAGATTTGTGAGGAATTTATTTATTAATGTTTTAAAAATATTTATATAGTTATAGAAACAAAAAACCAAGAATTTCAAAGATTTATTATAAAAATATTTATTTTCGTATGCTTAACACTAGCTTACCCTTATAAGATAGGTCGAAATAATGTACTATGGAGTTTTATATCTTAAGTCTTTCAAAAAAGTCACATCAATAAAATTAACATCGTAGAAGACATCAAGACTCTAATATATAGGGGTCTAAACACTGCCATCGCGTCAGGTAGGTTCTGACACCGAATAGAAAAACTATGAGTGTGGTATATAATATATTATCGTAAACTGTAACTTCATGACAATTTTGTTAGTAAACTAAGAAGAGTGTCTTTCTTAATTTAAATTGTATTTTTTGGCAGTAAGATTCAGAAATTAAAAGCAAAATGGTCTACCACTGAGTATACAAACTTCCATTATTAATTGACATATTTATGTATGGATAAATTAATAAATTTGAGTAAGTTCGTGGTGCTTCAAAAATAGCCATAATTGGAGGTGAGCTACATAAAATGCTTTGGTTTGGTTTGGAAAAAATGTTTTGGTGATAGGTTAAGTTGTAATAGGTTAGGGAAAAAAAAATCCATTATTTTTGCGTAATAATTTAAAACTTTTAACGTTCAGATATTTCGGATTATCCGATTTGGGTAAAATATACACTGTTGTATTGCATAAATTGTTGCCATTTTAAAAGTAGCTACATGCCTCTCTCTATGGTCTCTTGTTCGTGATTGGCGAAAAACTCTAATAATTCATTTTCACAATCTTTTCTTGCTCCTTATTTCTTATCATTAAGGAAGTTCTGCAATGAGAGAAAAAGATAGTAATCGCTTGGTACTAGGTTTAGACTATATAATAAATGCATTAAAATTTCCCAATCAAAATAATGGAGATTCTGGAGAGTAAATGCAATTAAAAAATTATTAACTATTCGCCATGTTTCTTGATGTTGTTTAAAATTGTCTTATGATCGATTTATAGCTCCTGGATGATGCTACGTCTACTAATATATAGGCCATCTTCGATGATTTCTATTATATTATTTTATCAAAATTTTCGACGAAGGGCTGCCTGTGCGAGGTTCTTCTTAAAAATGGAATGTGCCTGAAAGGAATCGACGATACCAAAATAGCGCATAATTACCGATTATAATATCTTCACCATAAGCACCATTTACGATTTTAGCGGCCTAACTTGCATTTTCGCCTTTATCAAGGAAAAACAGTAAAATGTATAGAATTTTGTCTTTGTTGATTCTCATTATTAACATCCTGTAACTCAAAACTAAATAAAACAACCAAAAAACCACAACACTTTTTTTGTGTGAAATGTTTGAAAACCAAGTATAAGCTGGAAATTATTTGATGGATTCTTTATAAGATATCGATCACTACAGTCATTTTCTGAGAAAATAATTAACTTCTTTTTCCCCAACGTGATATATATGGGGTGTAGAGAAATAGTCAGTCGTTTTTCGTTAGCGTTTTGCAGGAGGACGATTTCAAGTTTATAATAAAACTGTATACGACGCACTTGTTTTCTAAATATGCGGCCAATATAATGCTTAAAAATCGCTTTTTTTACTATCAGTCGTAAAACTCTTGCAACGGGGGCATCAGCGACGTGTTTAATTCTTAAATAGTTGTGAAAAAGCTTTCTATAATAATAAATATAATATATGAAATTCGATATACAAAAACGGAATACTATAATTTAGAAAATGGAGCACCCTTCCTAAGTGTTAATAAGTGTTAATTTATGTAAAAAAAACAAGTAAACATTTTTCCAATAAAATAATTGTTTTAATGTATAGCTGTATTATTCCTTACTAGAATTAAAACGAGCGAGAACTATTATCAAAATACGCGAAAAGCAACTTCTGAGCAGCTTAATTCAATAATCTTATACGCACTTGGAAAAGAAATAAATAAAATGTATCATAATCTATCTTTTACCATTTTTTTATAACAAGGAAATAAAAAAAATCATATTGATTAATAATGAAACATTTAATATGAAATATAAAATTTATCAATAATCTATAACTTTTTGATAAATTTTAAATAAAATTGATATATGATTTGCTGATAAACTTAAATGAAATATTCATAACAGTTCATGTCCGTTGATCATGTCAAAAACTAACAAATACAAAATCTTTAATGTATTATTATTACTATACATATCTAAATTATCATGTATGTTATAGAGCTATTAGAAAGCTAAGGCTATTAGAAATTATAATACCACGGGGGCGGGGTTGGTTCCTATGTCTTTGACTTTACGGTTGTAGGTTCGATGCCCGCAACTTCGTTTGCGTGGACTTTATGACCCTTGCCCTACTTGCTTTACTACCCGTACTATTTTAAACATTAGACCCGATGACATAAAAAATGCATTGGATTTTCTCTGTTCTCCGCTTCCATCTGACTTTTTTTTAATTTTTTTTTTAACTTCACGCTGTAACCCGCATATAGCAGGGTAGGCTGAGGGAACCAGAGAACCTAGTGTTAAGACACTACATTCTCTTTCAACAATTCCGTTCCCCATTTTCTTTACTTAAGTGTTAAATGAGGGTTGATAACAAAATAGTTTAGTTTAAATCAAAACTGTACATGTGTTCTGTTCTGTTTTTTATTTTCTGGCAATGTACATTTGCAATACATTACATTTATCGCCCAAAATTTTTTTTCGAAAATATCACAACATAGGTACACACATTTTTTTACTGTTTTATTATATTACTAGTTGATGTACGCATTTCCTTTACGCGGTCTATATGACCCTTGACCCCATGATAATTTCATTTACCACCCATTGACACTTGAACCGAAAATCGGTCCACGTTTATATTCTATTACTGTTTTATTTTTCATCTAATTTAATCAATGTATTATACTTTTTTATTGTTTTATTATCTCATAGATAGATCGTCTGCTCAAATATAACATAATAGTAGGTTCTATCCCAAAAAATACCACATAAAAAACAAACCAAATAATAAAAAATACCAATCTATTGTTTTTCTTTTGCGGGCAATATAAAATTTGTTTATAATTTAAACTATACATAAAAATATCTGTATTTAAAAAAACAACAAATCTACAAATTATTTCGCATCGAATGGTCAAAATCCCGATCAAGGGCCGACTGCTTCATAAACATGACATGTAGGATAAATTGTTGTTGGTTACTCTGTTACAATTCATGAAATTCCCATGGGTTATACAGACATAAATAAGTTACAAGAAGCTTCTTTATGCCTCGAAAATATAAATAGTTCCCATAGGATATCAAGTGAAGGAAAGTTCCAAAATTTCTGGGAGAAGTAACAAAATTCATGTGCCAAATAACTATGACAAAAATAATTTAAAAATAAAATTTATTATTCAATACACTAAAACTATCTCATGTGGTTTTTTCCGATTTTTTTGTATAATACTCTTATCTTACTACTTAAAGATTATTAAATGATTTGCCTTAAGCGATATGCATTTCATATAAATATGAAATCCAACATTACTCTAAGCTACTGTTCTACGGAACTTCGCGTCTCCTAAATATTGTGGTCGTGTGGTAGAAAAAGGATTAGCGACCACAATGTTACGTTTAGTTTTAGCGATCACTATGGTATCGCTGGCTTTGTCAGCGGTGCCTTCCCGGCTGCCTAGCCCAGACAAATTAGCCTTGGTGCTGGGCGAAGAGGAATTTGAAGATTACTTAGATGAATGGCTTGCAATTGAGGAGCGCAACTGGGTTAATGACACTATTGCGCCGCTGACATCGAGAAGCGGTAATTTTATTGATCATAATTGACAAAAATTGATGTTGCTACGAGTGTTCCAAGGGTGAAAATATATACATTTTTTTCATGTAGCGTGTTCCATTCGTGTTAATGGAGATCTTGGACAACCTCAACCAGTGTATATTCGTAGATCGACCAACAACTACCTTCAATCAACTGGAACTACGGGCATTATTAATCTTAATTCAAACGAGGAAGTCATAATTTCTTGCCCAGGAACAAATCGAGTAGTGCAACATCCCAACATCGTAGCAAGTGTACAAACCGCTGTAAGATATATTGATTCTTCTTATTTTAAAACCATTCGGTTACTTATTTCAAAAAAATATATTATTACTATATTCATACTGATACCTATATGCATAGAAAATAAAATGTATATTGTTAATTTTAGACAGCTAGGTGTGTCGGCAATGCATTAGTATCAGGATCTGGATGGCTGAACGGGAACGGAGCTTTTGGACAGTTGACTTGTTCTGCCAACGCTTTTTATGAGGCTCAACAAACAAATGACAGATGTTTTAATAACAACATTGTTATTCGGTAATACATTTTAAATATTTTTCACAAAATTAATTCAAATGTAACGAAAATTAATCTTTTGATGTAAATCATTTCATGTTGACCTAGAGAGTCTTCCTCTTTCTGATATACAGCACGCTAAATTCGTACAACTATTATGTATGTGTGATTGGTTATGATATATTTATTTCTATAATAAAGACCATATTTCATATTTTCTACACCCAAATATTTCACAACTTCTAAGTTTTTCATTTTTCTTTTTCAGACATGGTTTTATTGTTAACAATGTATTTTATCCTTTATACTGGTCCTGTTTCGACTCTAATCGAATGGAAGTTTTATACGTATGGTACGAGCAAAATCCTTCGAATACAGTCCATCAAACGGGAGTTGACCGACCGAGTTGGTTAGGTGAGTCACAACTACAACGTTTAAGGAAACCTTCAATAGGAAATCATCAATATTTTTTTATTAAAATTTTACTTTTTTTCAGCGGGTTCTTTCTTCCCGGGTGTAGTAGTCAATACCGCTTACACTCAAGCTAATCAAAGAGTTGTGATTGCTCAGCTCTTGGGCAGCAATATGGTAGACAATTATATTACTAGTACTCAATTTTTGGCTCGCGGTCATCTTGCTGCTAAAAGTGATTATGTTTTTGCAACTGGACAACGCGCTACATTCTTCTTTACAAATGCAGCACCACAGTGGCAACCTTTCAATGCCGGCAACTGGAACAGTCTAGAGCAGGTGTGATTTTATTGTATACTTATTATATAGCAAATATCTCATTATAAGTTTAATTTTTAAATTGTCTATTCTCGTAGTCTCGTACTTGTAATTTAAAAAAATACCAATTATTTTATTAACTCAACTACAAAATATTTTATTTATTACAGAATCTGCGTAGACGTATTGGTGTAGCTGGATACAATACAATTATTTACACTGGTACATTTGGCGTAACTCAACTTCGTGATGCATCTGGTCGTTTTGTAGATATTTATTTAGAATCAAATAACCGAATACCCGTACCTCTCTACTTCTATAAGGTAAATATAGCAGGCTTGTATCTAATATTTTTTATTGATCTATTGATAGTGTTTTCACGACCCCTTATATATCGAAGACGCCAATAAATCTTTTGGTATTCATTGTTAATTAATAGAAAACATTAATCTTGTTCGTTCTAAAGGGTAATAGGAACGAAGTCAAGCAACTTCGCCTACTCAACATGTTGTTGTACAACTGATTTTTCTCAACACACTCAACAAAAGTACTTATTATAACTAACATTAACGTTTCCACACGAAAATCATTAGCTTAATTTTTAAATGTTCAAGTGACAATTGTAGTATTGACAGTATGTCCTAATATTTTCAAAAATAACTTTACACTTCCAATTGTAAGTGTACTGATTTAACTTAATTCCCAAAAAAAATGTAAATACCTATTGAAAAATATTGCTATAAATTGTATTACAATATTTAATTTAAAATTTATTTATAGGTTGTATACGACGCATCTAGACGTCAGGGAACAGCCTTTATTTCGATAAACAACCCTTACTACTCACTAGCTGAAGCACGTGGACTTCAATTCTGTACTGACAGATGCCGCAATAATGCCAATTTTAATTGGATCGGCTGGCAGCCTGACCGAGTTGATATTGGATACAGTTTTTGCTGCACAGTTGCAGATTTTAGAAATCGAATTGGCCATCTTCCTAATCTTGATGTTTCTAATGGCCTGCTATCTTAAGAACAGTATAAAAGAAACTGCTTGCATTCTTTAATAAATAATTGCTATTTTCTAAGTTATTCAAATAAAATCTATTTATAAACGCATTGCTTTTATCATTTATAATTTATTCAAGATATATATATACGTTACGTCATAATCCGAAAAAGGAATTCCCAAATAGCGATACATTATTATTATCTGATAAAACCTGTTTTAATGGAGATATAGATAGTAAATGACATGTTTACCACAATTGTGTTTGCTTCCTGGCCCGTTACCTATTAACACCGGTACACTCGGTACCGACCCTCTGAGGCCTCTAGGGCCATCGTGGCGCAGAGTTCGACTGTAAACACGATTGATTATATATAAGATCTCTACTCTAAGGAACAAATATGCTTAATTTATTATCAATTTTCCACTTTTCGCCGCCACTGGACATACAATATATCAATTTCGGACGTCAAGTGATGAATAGAGTTTCTTCACACTATGTATGTATACTCTTTGAGTCGAATTTGAATCGGACCTACAACCAATAGCATTACTGAGATTAAAGTCAGACGCTATCCGCTACGATAGCTTCCAATTCTTAATTTAACAAATTAATTTAAAAAAGAAGTTGAATTTTAACCATTAATTTTTTTAAATAAATCGAGAATTAAGAGGACGATTTGCAAGTAGGGAATACACCAGCAGGAAGAATATGGCGGCAACTTTTTTAAATATGTTTTTTTGTATACCCTATAAAAGAAATAAAAAAAACTGTACGACTATTTTTTGATGTCTTAGAGATTGATATCTGCAACACATTTTGCGCAATTGCAGAAATATATTACAATTTTAATAATTAGGAACTAACAATTATTGTTGAGCTATATATATTGAGATATTATAGCCCTAACGGCTATACAACAAAGTATATAATTGAATTAAAGATACATTTTATTAATATATGCCAATAAAATAAGTATATTATTTATAATTAAGATTTTAACTAAATAAGAAAAAGGGCTACCTCTAAAATATATATAACTCAAAAAAGGATTTCAATTTCTAATCACCTTCAAAAACAAAATTGAGGGCCGTTAAAAATAGTAGGATGTAAATCACTGAAAATATATTTGGATTCATCTTCAGTTCAGTTCTTTTATGATGACGCTTCGAACGTACCAGTTGAGCACAAATCACTTCGCCAATGTCACGTTGTATGGAGAACACACGAAGGAGATTTGACCGATAAAAAAAAAAAAAGTTACACTACTCATAGTATCTCTTAAGATTGCATTTTAAAAATAAATCCACTAATAAAACAGCGACAATCACCTACAACAAAATACATATTTACAGTATACGTATATACACAACAGAAAGGGTTATAATGTTTTACAGAAGGGTAATTTATAATTTAATTTTGTTATAACTAATATATTTAAATAGGAATTCACATAAAGGTACTACACACAAACATTAACAAACATTGACCATTAAGTGAACGGGGAACTTTTTGAGGAAGGACATCATATAAACAAGTGACAAGGATATAGGACAGAGAGCCGTAGTCCAGGCTACATTCTGGATTCATCTTACTTTGGCACAAATTAAACGTCACCGAAAATATATCGCTTTTAGCTAGCAAATAATAGTTTGTGGAACACTAACTATTGATTAGCTATCATTATAAATAAGCTTTGAAGGAAAGAAAATTGAATATCGTTATATTTTTCTACAACATTATATCATATTTTTCTAAATTTTAATTTTTTTAAATGTATTTTTCACAATAAAAAAAACACAACATTTTAAGATTTATTCCGTCAAACCATTAAAATGGTTTAATGTCAGGTATTACTAAATTCGCCAAATATTTTTTAGGACTAGTTCGGTTGTATATTACTATTAACCAGTGTCTCCGTTGACGCGTTAACAACGCGTTGTCTTTATCAATATATGCCACTTAACATGAACATGAATGTCAAACCGCAGTAGTGTGTGTAACATTTATTTTATTCATGTAATGTACTTTACATGCATTAATTTAAAAAGATATTATGATTCTGCACTCTTCGTTATACAAACATAAACTATAAGTGTGCTAAGTTTCATGCTCCTCCGTCCGCGTATTTTTCATAAAAAGGGATCCAATGTTTTTGCTTCACGTATTTTTATATATATATATCAGAAAGAATTTGTCATAAATTTAAATAATGAAAAGAGTATAAAATTAATTAAACCAAAAAACATATTCTGAAATATTTTATTTACGGTTTATCTGTTTGGACTTGGTTCTGCTATAGCAATTATTTTATCTTCATCAAAAGAGTTAGTATCTAGAAGTATGAAATAAGAGAAAAAATATTATGTTAAATACATAAATACATTACATTTTTTTTTATTTCTTACTAAAATTTAATAGCACGGCCACACATTTTACAAAATTCGAACTAGCAATACTGATCACTTGACGGATGAATGACTTATGACTGTATTTCACAAATATAGCTAATAAGTATTATGTTTACAATTATATATAATATTTTAATTGGTATAATATAATACATAAATCCTTAGTTATTTATTTCAATAAGAGATATATCGGCTTACTATTTATTCGACTTTATAGTATTTTTATAAATTAAATACTTCCACAATGGCAGTCGAACTAAAACCTGTTAATGATGAAGATTTTAAACAACTAAAAGAAAGAATGAAATTAATCGCTGACGCAGATCCCGCTCAGTACCATAACGAATATTCTTTAAAGCGATATTTGCGAGCTTTTAAAACTGTTGACGGTGCTTTTCAGGTAATATTTTCATTTTATTTATTATGTGAAAATAAACACAAAAGTTCATTTTATTTTTTATGTAAAATTATTTCATCTATTTAGAGGACCAATAAATAAACCTCCCTAGAAGAACTGATTCAATACAATAATACTGTTTTTTTTTTAATAATAGAAGTACAAATTGAATTATGTTCAATTAACGTAATGTTTTATTTATTGTTTCAACACTGTAAACGTTTACTTACTGCTTTAGCTGTTTGTAATTATATGCAATTTAATTTATTAGTGATTTGATGTGAAAATATTTTGCTTAGTGAACTTAACATAAGGTAAAAAATCTGATGTAAATATCTGAATCATATCTCGAATGCTTAAATGCTAAATATTACTATATTTATTGTAGGCAATCTTAAAAACAAACAAATGGAGAGTTGAATATGGTGTGCATAATCTTCATGAAAACAAGGAACTTATAGAGAAGTATGCTGACAAGGCAAGAGTGTTAAGGCATAGAGACATTGTTGGCAGACCTATTGTATATATACCAGCTAAAAATCACAGCTCTAGTGACAGAAATATTGATGACCTGACAAAGTTTATTGTTCACTGTTTAGTAAGTAAATAATTACAGATTTTCCAATTTAGATAAGGAATATATATATTTTATCTAATTTATCTTTATAGGAAGATGCAAGCAACAAATGTTTTGAAGAAGTAGTTGACAATTTGTGTATTGTTTTTGATCTAAGCAACTTTACACTGTCTTGTATGGATTACCAAGTGCTTAAGAACTTGATATGGCTTCTTAGCAGGCATTATCCAGAAAGACTTGGAGTGTGCTTAATTATAAACGCACCAACTTTTTTTTCAGGATGTTGGGCAGTTATTAAAGGATGGTAAAGTATAGTTTTGTTAGTTTTATGCTTATAGTCTTATTCACATAATAACACATCAGTCTATTCTTTTAATATTTTTAGCTGGAATATTTAAATAAATAAACATTTCATCATAGCTAAAATTTTACTCATATCTTGATGGAATTAAGATAAATATTGTTATCAAACAGCTTTTGTTCCCATGTTAAACATTTCTGTAGGTGCAATTTTGCAAAACTCTACAAAATTTAAATAAAAATATTTGGTAGAATTAAAAAGAATGTTACTTTTTTACTATTTCAATACCTTTTAAGGTTATATTCACTAGCTGAGGGTGTAAATTTATACATTTTTTAGGCTTGATGAAAATACAGCTGGAAAGGTGACTTTTGTTAATTCAGAAATGGATCTATGTCAGTTTTTGATACCGGACATTCTACCCACTGATATGTAACTAAGGTATTATATTTTTATCCACCGCGGCTAATGTTTAATATAATACAAAATTATGTTAACTAGTCCAATTAAAATACATTTAATATTATTGTTCATGTTATGTTATTGACTTTTAAAAATAATTACTATTATTACATAATTCCTTAAGTCATTATTAATTTTACATTTAAGAAAATATATTAATAGTTAACATTATTTAAGAAAACAAATTGTTTTATGAATATTTCATACCGTTGAGGTATATTTACATCTTAATTATGTGTCATAAGATTATTAAAATTTAATTATTATTATATGTCTAAGACAGGGCTTCTTAAACTATGGGTCGCGACCCCAAATGGGGTCGCGTAGCAAAATTCTGGGGTCGAGAGATTTTAGAGTTAAATATTTATGTATAAATTTTGGCCAATTACCAATTTGTATGGGGTCGTCAAGAAACTCGCAATCATAAAAGGGGTCGTGGATGACAAAAGTTTAAGAAGCCCTGGTCTAAGACATTGATTGTAAAAATACAAAAAATGGTGTAAAGTCATCTATTAAAATAGTGTAGTCTAAATTTCTTTTAAAATTCAATAGCTATATGCTTTATTTCCATTATCTAGTCTTATTTAAACAGATATTCTGTTTAGATTAAACTTGCCAAGACTTCTTGTCATTATACAATACCACAGAGTTGTTTTAATTAGATAATAATATATTTTTAAAGCTTTTTCTTAATGAGTTACTTACAGTCATTATTATGGTATTAGCACTCATATAAGAACATGCTAGTTATTTCCATAAAACAGTAATATAGGTAAATTATTTTTAATATTTAGGACTAAAACAGGATTATATATATATATTTATAGGAAAAACATCTATAAACTGCTTTAAATATTTGTATTTAATTTTCATTTTTTATTATTGCAATAGTAATTAATATTTATCACAAATTGTAAGGAAATATAAATTTGGCAATGCATGGTAAAATTTAACTAATAATAAATTATGAATATTCAAAGTGAATTAACATTATAAAAAATGTCATAAAAATGTAAATTTTTAAAATGAATCTATGTGAGATATATATATATATATATATATATATATATATATATATATATATATTGTTTTCATAAGTTAATCTTTGCACTAAATACCTTAAAAGCAATACTAATATATTCAATCAAAACAGGGTACAAGGCTATTTTTCCCTATATGAACATAATAATTAAATTACTCCATTGAACAACACTCTATCCAACAAACACTGTGTATGTTTTGAATTCAGAAGAAAAAAGGAGAAAGTAGTGTCTTAACACTAGGTATTCGCTATATACCCTGCTATAAATTAAGTGAAGTCGAAAAAATAAATAAATATGACATTAATTATATCCGTTTAATCAAATCATTTTTGTCTTTAAACAGTGTTAACTGTATTTATTTGTCCCTTTAACTTTATTTAACATATATTTTGATGATAAAAATATTACTAAAAACATGAGTGATTTTATATAAAGTATAATTCTATATATAAATGTATTAATAGAGGAAATATAAATTTTAGTGTACTTTTTTGTACAAATGTTTAATTTACATATTCCGTAACAAATCGGGACATTGTAAGTGTTAAGAAAAAATATTTGCATTTCATTATTTTTACAATATTAACACCCACCTTCAGTATACTAAATTTAATCTGAAGCGGTGCTATCACATCGTCTAACCATATCGCTTATAAAAACCCATGTCACGATAACGTAATGTTATACTTCATTTTAGAACAATAATTTAAAACTGTATTTAAGATAAACTATATCACTTATTTTTAATATAATCATTTAAAACCTATTTCATTAAAATTTGTAATACCTATTAATATTAAGATTAATTTGTAAGTGGACGATGTACGACGGAAAGTGGAAACATTAGTAAATAAAAATTAAATATTGCAAGTTTATGGTAGTTTTATTTTGTTTATATGAAATAAAATATAGAGGCCTGTCGAGGCGCAGGGGCACAAGCGTGCAAGTGTAAACACTGCAGGATGTGGGTTAGATTCCCACTTCCGGAAATGAAAATATTAAAATGATATTTAATATTTTCATTGCTTCGCGCGGCGTTGAGTTCCGCCACTCAGCTCGCCAGGCCTAAAGTCGGCAGAACGGAAATGTTAAAAAAGAACAGTGTCTTAACATTAGGTTTCCTGGTTCCCTATACCTACCCTGATATTGTTAGGATACAGCGTGAACCTAAAAAATATGATATTTCAGTAGATCATGAAATAAAGAACACATATAATTTTTATGCATGATATATTTAATTACAAAACAGTTATGTATACAAATTATATTGCTGTACAATTCCAAAGCAAATATTTCAAAACTTATAATATTCATAATGCATTGCTTTATGTGATCTATATTGTACTCACAAATAACCATGACAAATTATTGTAATAAGTGATTGAAATAGAATAATTGTATAAGAAATTCATTTACTACTGGAGGTTAGGTAATTATACCTAATTACAAAGCAATAATAAATTTAACAAAATTATAGCGTACACGATCAAACTAACAAAAACTACACAATAAATATAGATAATGAAGAATATTATATTTTTACAACATGATTTATCGTGATATGAAAATATTTTATTGAAAATTAAAATAAATTTATTCAGTCGCAAATACTTAAAATTATATCTACATAAATTCATACGAGTACCTACACAAATAATTGGCACATTTGTGTTTACTTTGCTGTGGATCACAATTCAACAGTAATGTGACAGACATAGTCGTATCTAGCATATAGGGGAAGACAGGAGTCGACAAGTACCTACTACAAATAAGATGTTATTACTTTGATTCCCCTAATTACAAAAATATTCACTCAGCTATGTCTATAAGAGTAAGTAGCTTTTCACAGTGGAGTAAACCACGACCCAACACACAATAATTTACTATATTCTTTCTATCACAAACATTTCTCATCTCAACGCCTCATTGGGACGGTATTTACTTATCCACGTTGAATTAAGCTAAGCCTTTGACCCAACGAACATTTAATATAATTTAAATATTAAATAATCACAATGTCCGATGGAGCTTCAGCAATTTAAATCGATTTCTAATTTGATAACACATACCTAATGATATGCAACACTGTACTAAGAAATAAATTTTAGAATATTAGATCATTAATGTATAGTGAGTATTGCCATAATCTTCGACCGATCGAGAGCGTACGTAAATACTTTAAGGCTAGATTCAGTATCCTTAATGTTTCATTGACAACTAATGATAAAACAAGCATCAGCATCTAGTTTCATCTTCTAAAATATGACTAGGTTTTAATCACGTATAATTTTGTTTATGTAACGGACTTTAACAACAGAATAATGAATATAATAGAACAAAATATGTATATACATGTGAAAAACAAA
The DNA here is from genome assembly GCA_033558755.1 of Philaethria dido. Lineage (NCBI taxonomy): Eukaryota > Metazoa > Arthropoda > Insecta > Lepidoptera > Nymphalidae > Philaethria > Philaethria dido. The sequence continues at coordinate 47,832 of JAKGSA010000397.1, forward strand.
ATATTTGATAAAATGTAATGAATGATACTCAGTTTTTTTTTATTTGTATGTGTAAAAAAAATATTTTATATAAACCTAGTCCAGTTAAATTGAAATTAATTTTTAAAATGTTAAAAATCTTCAAAATGTTCGTTGTTTATTTTGTACAATTCTTAACATTAGTTTGTAACGACATCACCAAAAATATTCAAATACAACTTCAAATTATATTTTAATTATTTTCTATTATATTGTAATTGCAATAAGATTTAGATTAATATTTATTATTTATTAATTTTAATTTTTCCTTGATTTTGAATATTTTTTGAAATAGTTTATGTCAAATTTATATCCCAAATGCATAATATTGTAAATTAAAACTGAAGTAGTACCACATAAATGATACTTGAAATAAAAATAAATACAGTCAACTTTTTAATTAAAACAAAGTTCATAATTTTTAAACGGACATTTAAAAAAAATTAAAAACCATAACAGCGACAGTGAGACATGGCGACTAGATATTATATCTCTAGATAGTTAAGACTTCAAGAATAAATTAATTGCAATACATAAACGTAACTCTGGCAGTGGACGGGTTGACTGGTTGCCCATTTTATTATTTTTTTATTCTGGGATATTGCGTTAAAATGGCGGATAAAGGAATAAATTTATTTGTGACTTAATAGTATGGAATGTAAAGATGTTTATACTAAGTGATAATACTGAAAATTGTGTTTCAAAATTACACTCGATAAAAAAATGAATACTACTATAGTCATTGTATATTTTTGAAATGTCTCCAAAATTGGCCTTTTAAAATTATACTTTTAGTAAATTTTACAAGCTATTATAATTAATTATTAAAAATATTCTTTTTTAAGTTAAGCAGTCTATTTTAGTTTTACTGTAATATTCTTTAGAAGTGGTGATTTTTGTCCTTACCTCATTTTAAAATTACTACTGAACTATAGCTTAATAAGAGTTGTTCGTGTGTATGCAAGTAGGCTGAACCAACATCGTCATCGTAGATTAAATTAAGGCGCATGTTATATTTATATAAAACTGTCATTTTGGTTCAACATATTTGTATACCACTATATCTACTTTGTCCGCTAAAGTAACATCTCAATTACAATGTATTTTAAAATCTTTTATATTATAAAAGCTGCTGTTGTCACATATCATGGGATCAGATTACAATAAGGTGTTTTAGGAATGTGGTGTTTTATAATATTTTGTGATAGAAAAACACTAAATATAATTGTTGTAGAAATAAATCCGAATAGCACAAATTACTTTAACGGGATATTCCTATTAAAATAAAGGACTGAAGTTAACACATGTAGAGTATTTCAAATATTCAACTCCATAGTGATTTATAAGCTTAACCTTTTGCTTTTATAAATAAATTAAAACTAAGGGATATTTGATAAGAGGTTCTCTTTCTCCTATTCAAAAAGTATAAAAGTATGGAATACTTGAACAACAATGCAAGACAGGAACTTTAAATATTTAAATTAACATATAGTAACATCAATCACTATGAAATTAAATTATCCAGTAACTTTCGTTTAAAATTATATAACGTAAGGCTTCCCTTTATAGCAATAAAGCTGTACTTATAAACCCAACCTGTATAACAAAAAAGTGAACGTCACTTGTTAGAATTTGGATTACTAGCCAAAAAGGAATTGCTTCATGAAGTATTTAACTGCCAGATATTTACTACATTTTTATAATATCATGAAAATCAACCATATTATAGGTTACCGGAAAATATTTTTATTATTATTATCATATAATACTGATAAAAAGCTAAGTATCTATTATAATATTTGAAATAAGTTAGAAAAGAATAATAACGTATTTGACATAATAGTCAACCAAATAAATTTAATATTGTGAAAACAATATTACAAAAAAATAGTACATTTCAAATGGCAGTTAAATCGGGACCATAGAGCATATGTAAAAAGACAGACAACCTACTCAAGTCTATTTTCTGCTCAGCCTTAATCCTATATGATTATTAAAAAAATCTAGTCTATTTGTTTGATAAAAGAAAAACTCTGATATGTTATTACACTGAACTACTCTCTAATCATCGTCGTAACAAAATTATCTAGTATATCGACAGTGAATTGCCAATAGCTCCTAACTGACATTATTAATAAATATTTTTTTTATTTTTATTGTTTTAAACGCACTGGTAGCATGTTTTAGTGAAAACTCCTTAGTGTATTTTAGTTGTGACGGCATTAAAATAAAAATGAAGGAAATATATCGCAACTAACCAAAGTGTCATTAAAACGATAAAAATTAAAAAAAGTGTATTAATTAAATATGGTAGTTAGGAAGTATTGGCACTTCACAGTCCATATATAGTGAGTACAGTCCCTTTATATATGCTCATGGTAGTGTATGGTTGGAGGTGTCATATTCAGACGGGGGAGGCGGCGTGCACGCGGCGTGCGCGGGGCAGCGTGGCGGTGGAGGGCGAGGGCGAGGGTGTGGCGGGGGAGGCGGTGGCGGCGGCGGCGGGGGGCGCGGGGGTGGCGGGGTGTAACAGCAGCAGCAGCAGACGCAGTCAATCGGCCAGCACGCTCTGCGCGACTCCGGCCAGCTCCTCCTTCAGCAGCCGGAACGACGGCCTGTCCTCCGGCGCGTGTCGCCAGCACGCTTTCATTACCTGAAATTCGCGTTAATTGTATTAGTGACTGTAACTATTAAGTAATGGAAAGAGAGAGTTTCCTTTTAATTTACTGGAATATGACAAAAAATATGATTTTTATTTTAAAAGAATTATCTATTTGTTAGTTTCATATTTTTACATTATACAATAATATGAAAATGACATGGACAGTTCTTAAGGTTAAAAAAATAAACCAGCAGGTTACATCAAGGCAAAGCGCGGCATTGAGTTCCGCCACTCAAAACGCAATGCCTCAATTTGGCGGAAAATAGGGAACGAAATTGTTAAAAGAGAATGGAGTATCTTAACACTAGGTTCTCTGGCCTCTGCCTACCCCGCTATATGCGGGATACAGCGTGAAGTTAAAAAAGAAAAAATAAATGATTACATCTTATAAGTAACATAGATCTTATAAATAACGTAGATTATTCATGTTCTCAACCTATAGTTATGGTACAATGTCTAGTTTATATTTAAAAAATCAACTTACATTATAAATTTCATTTAGACATCCTTTGGGTTTTTCAAGCACCTGCCCTCTCTGAACCATATCTACTACTTCAGAGTTCTTCATCCGACCATATGGCACTTTGCCACATGTGAACACTTCCCACATTAGAACACCTATAAATACAAATAAATATATACTAATAACAAAAAATTATACTTATGAACTTTGTGATTAGTTTTAGGATTTTTATTCCTATGATGTATTTTTTTCTATGGATATTAATATTGTACTATTTTAAAATAAACTGGTGAAACACCTACATTATAAGTAAAAATATTCCTTTTAGTGCGATTTATACTCAATCAAGAACAATCACCGCATTCAATCACACACTCATTCCAATTGCAAATAACATATAGCTAACAATAATATTAAATAAAATATCTCTTATCTAGAATCTTACCAAAAGCCCAAACATCAGATTTAGATGAAAACCGCGTATAGTTCAATACTTCGGGAGGTGCCCATTTTATAGGAAACTTAGTACCGCCAGAACTCGTATATTGGTCATCGAGAACATATCGCGCCAATCCGAAGTCCGCAACCTATTAACAGAAGGAAAACACAATTTAGTTAAGATAAGCACAAATAATAATGATTTAAAAATATAATAGTAAAACATACTTTCACAACATTTTCATCCCCGACTAAGCAATTTCTTGCAGCTAAATCTCGATGAATGTAGTTATGCCTTTCTAAATATGCCATTCCTTTGCAAACCTGGAAATGCAAAATTAAACAATGTAAGTATTAATATATATTTATCAGTTATTTATCAAATATTTTTGTCTGCTAAAATGGCAGAATTGTCATTTAATTACTACCATAACATAAGTTACCAATATCATAAAATAGTTATCATTTCTATAACATGTGTATGAATAAAAGTGGAACTCAATCATAAAATTAATATTATAGTTATCTGTATAAAATAAGAAATTTACAAAAGAAAACAATATTTTGGTATGGAAAATGTATAAAATTTATGAACGCAGTGGGACTCGAACCCGCGCCTCTTGGAAACTGTCCAAGCGCACTGACCTCTAAGCCATGCGTTGTTGCTTATCCAGCATCGACGAAAACTTATACGGTTTTAACAACTTATTTTTTCGTTTCCTAAGTGTAAGTAACACTTTAAACTATCAAAAATCTCTCTCTACAAAGGTTGTTTAGCAAACAATATTTATAATTGTCCTTTACGTATTAATATAAAGTAGCGAGGCGTCCATACAACACGGTTTCCACCGGCTTGCCTAACTTTTAAAAGTCAAGTAAGGTGTGAGAGCTAAAAAAAAGGTCGCCAGAAAAATATAGGGGAAATTATAAACACCTAAAACAAAGATCATTGTCAAAATTCGATAGTTAAATTACTAAATACTTTCACATCCTATACCGGATTGCTAAACATATGTACCGGCTTCCCCAAATGTACATCGGCTCCTCTAAATTTACTTGCCTAACAAGTTTGACTAAGTAAGGTATATAATATTTCCATGACGATATGAGATGGGCGGTACCTGTATGCACATGTCGAGCAGCACGGCGGGCCCGAGCTGGTCGGGCGCGGTGCGGCGCAGGTAGTTGAACAGCGAGCCGTGCCGCATGTACTCCGTCACTATGTATATGGGGCGGTGCTTGCTGCACACGCCGTACAGCTGCACTAGGTTCTGATGCTGCAGTTTGCTGTGCGTCAATTACATTCAATTCATTTTCTATGTTATATTATTTATTTCCCTATCCATTATTTATTAGTTAAAATTTATTAAAATTAAAACCTTGATTTGATTATTTTACTCACCGTTACCTTTATCCAGAATGGAAAGGTACGCAGCCAACCTAGCGTTGGACATTCCGATTTCCGCTCGAATTTGAAACTTTGCGTGTTGAATAGAAGAACTCTACACTACGCTTTATCTTACGAGAACAGGTTAAAGAAAATAAATCAAATATAATCAATTATCAAAAAGACAAAGGGACAGAATCTACAATCAATCGGCGTTTTTAGTCAGAAGTCATAATATTGCATCACGATAGTTTCAACTTTTATATCCAAATAGAAGAAGCATAGGAATTTAGCTTAACAATCTAATATGGCAAGAAGTTATAGACATGAGTTTTAAGAGCGGCTGAGACTTATGACTTAAGGGTAGGTTTAAAGGATCCCTTTATAATGTGTATCGTTCACCTACAGTCTTTGGGCTTTTATCTTTTTTTTTATGGAAAAGACACGACAAATAAGCGTTTCGGTCAACTGATGCTAAGCGATCACTGTCGCCTATAAGTGCATTTTTAGGAGATAGATGCACTTTTTACTCATGTCGTATCGACCTGGAAACGCTGTCGCAGGTAAGACATTCAGTTGTGTAGCACATGGAAGGAAGTTCCAACAAAACCGCTCTAGGATGTGTTACATAACAGCAATACTTACGTCATAACTTTGGCCTCGTCGATGAAGTCGTCCTCGGACATGGTGCCCTCCTTCATCATCTTGACGGCGGTGTCGATGCGCCCGCACCAGCGCCCGCGCCGCACCACCCCGAACTGCCCCGCGCCCAGCTCCTCCAGCAGCACCAGCTCGCCGGGGTCTATCTCCCATTTGTCTGTTACATACATGTTTGTTTATTTACTTATATATAAATTTATAGTTATCCACTTTATATCAATTTTTGATATTTTAGTATTGAATGTTGTTATATCATAGATTGATGGTAAGCAGAAATTATAATTTCGATTTTCATTATTTGTTTCTCAGGCTACTTAAGTAAAATGTTATGCTGCTTTCTACACCTTAAATAACGATTTTATTTATATTATTGGATACACATATTTTCATAATTATATTATAGTAACAAATACACAAATTATCACTTTTTAAGCATAATAAATATTAATTAATTTGCATACAAAGCATCATCCAGCCTTACTATAAAATCGTTATCATCGCATTAGCTGCCTTCTGCCTATCGCCGGAAAGTGGGGAACGAAAATCTTAAGGGAACAGTGTGACAGTCAACACTAGATTTTCAAGTTTCTTTGCCTATCCGACCACGTTTGGGAGACAATGTGAAGCTATAATAAATAAATAAAATATGTAATAAATAAAGTATGTATTAATATATGTATTTACAGTATATATTTATGAGACGCCTGTCGTGGCGCAGAGGCAGAAGCGTGCGACTGTAAACGCGACAGGTTATGGGTTCGATTCCCACCCCAGGAAATGTAAAATTTAGTATTTTCATTTCTTGGGTTTGGGTAACAAGGCAAAGCGCGGCGTTGAGTTCCGCCACTCAATACGCAATGCCTCAATTCGGCGGAAAATGGGGAACGGAATTGTTGAAAGAGAATGGAGTGTCTTAACACTAGGTTCTCTGGTTCTATGTGCCTACCCTGCTATATGCGGGTTACAGCGTGAAGTTAAAAAAAAAATGTATGTATTTACGTTTACACTTATGTATATATTTATATATGTACTCGTTATGATGAAGTACTGCTTATATAGTTATTGTTCACACCCTATCTTATTCCTAATTTGCTATTTCCCATGCCTTAAGGTTGCCTGGAAGAAATTAAGTTTTGCTTTGTATCTCTTTTTTTCATTTTATTTCTTACTCTTGTTATTCTGTTCTTTTTTTATTTTCCTAATATTACTTTTAGTTTCTGGGTATTCAATAAAGAATTTTTATTATTATTATTTATCTCGTTACAGGTTCTCGGGTCCCACATGTAGAGGCCCCTTTGAGACAACAATATTTTTTAATCTGACGCATTGACCGGGATCCATCTCTGAGTAACCATAGGCAATTGCTCAGAGATGGTCACCGGTCAATGCGTAGGAGCTATGGAACATATGGAAAACTGAAATAGGGCTATGGAATGGAGTTTGGATTGACTAAGTACTGGGCTATTGAATGAGACTACCGGACGTCCGCCTTTTCAAGTCTCAAATTGAAAGGTTAGCGGACGGTGACTCGCAGCCTCGGGCGCAACATCGGTGTGGTCGGCTAAGGGTGTCGAGAGGCGTGCACCGGTTTCACCATCGCGAGCGCGCTCGTGAGCGGGTTTCCCCATTATTACCCAGATTTATTATTATTATTATTATAAAATAATAGTAACCGTGCGAGAGTCCGGCGGTGGGCGGCGCGGGGCGGTCGCAGGGCGTGGTCTTGAGCCGCGAGCACAGGCCGCCGCTGTTGTGCTTGTGGTAGTTGATGAGGTCGGGGATGCTCGCGCAGCAGTGCTTGTCCGACAGGTAGAACTCGCCGCGCGTGTTCTGCTTTATGTGGTAGTGCTTGGTTTGAGGATGATTGCTGCAGACATATTCCAATTTATATATATATGCCACACTCGTTGTCATTATTTTACATTTATCAGTGGCGAGAGTTGATCATTTTTAAAATGTAAGCCGGTTTTGGGGAAGCCGATATATTTAAAGAAGCCGGTATACTTATATATCTTTTTTAGCAACACTCTTAATTTTTCCTAGCCTTTTGAACTTTTTTTAATAAATCCACCAATAATTTATTGTCATGTACAAAAGATAAGCCGATAGGAACAATGTTTTATGAACTCCTCGCTACTGATATTTATATTTATACTGACAGGAAAAAAGTAGAAAACGAACATACTTAGCGATAGTCAGTTGCACTCATTTAAATTTCTCAAACTATGCTGGCGCGCAGACCGGGTGCATACTAACCCCAAGAATACATTATATATACATCATATAGTTAAACAATATATGTGAGTTCCATAAATAATGACGTTCTTATGATGATTCGAATATAAACATAATAAAAAGCCCTCATATTTTTATTTCAGTATTTAATATTAATTCGACATAGTACAACATATGTGTGTAACACGGCGTTAAATGAAGATAACGGTACGACATACTATCCTGTTTCGCATAATTGCAGGGGATTACACTTAAATTAGCTATATATTTTTAAGGTATTTTAATCTCAGACGACATATTACAGCGCTTGCTAATAAAAATCAATAAAATAGTAATACCATAAAGACAAAATCTGTTCAATTATAAACCCGTGGCCAAACACATTTGTATGTGAATTTCTTTTATAGCAATGTACAATTATATTTACATATAATTACCAAGAAAATAACAAGACAAAAATAATTAAGACAAACTACTTTGTTAGGACAGAATTTTGACAACATCAAAAAGAGTTTGAAAGAGAAAAAAATTATATTAAAAAAATTAACAACAACTAAATAACTAAATAATTGTATAGATACAGTCTATTTACATTTATAATTAGGCTGACCCGTATAAACATATAAAAGAAAAAATGAACACTGCAAAAATGTACTCACACTTTGGTATATAAAGAGAGCGTGTACATTCCCTTTGTAGATGAGTTGCGGACCACAAAACAACCCTCTTTGTCTTCTTGCTTGAGTACTGACTCAGCGCGTTGCCGCGACATTTCACCCACGTACCATCTGCAAGCAAGTAAAGTAAGTCACTCGGTCAAACAAACATAAACAAACCAATATAAATTTCTTTGCTCTGGTAACAAGGCAAAGCGCGGCGTTGAGTTCCGCAATGCTTTAATTCGGTGGAAAGTGGGTAAAGGGAATGTTAAAAGAGACGGAGTGTCGTAACACTAGATTCTCTGGTTCCCTCTGCCTACGTTCATTAGCAACAAATTGACATACGTCAATGAATAGCTGTATGTGGCATTTATTCTATTCATTGTATGTATTTTTAATGCATTATTGTGAAAAAAAGCTTTCTGCATGTCTTCTCTATATAAACTTTAATTATGTCACATTTGATACTCCTTCGTCCACACAATATTCATAAAGTAAAGTTTTTACCTCATATATTAATACATAGATAACATCTATTACTCGCAAAAGAAAACTTGGAGTGAACATTGTTAACCTAGGTCTCGTTTAAAAGCAATGTAGAATAAAATATCTAAACAATAATTAAATATTTTATAAGTATAACAAACAATGTTAAACATAGAAGTAGGTATTTTTTTATTTACTTTAGCAGTCGTTAAAATTTACTTTAATCGAATACATCGTTGAAAATGCTAGTTATTACCAGTATTTTTGCCGTAAAATTATAGTATAGATAACCATAGCGTAGAACTTTAAAAACATGACTTATTTATGTCATTTGAAAAACAACGTATTTTTTTGTAATAAAACAAGCAAAGGTTATGTTTAAAGGAAACATATTTTGGGAGAAGAATTAAAATCCCATTAACCGTAGATAAATTCATGGAGTCAGTCATCAAAGGAAGGTACAAAAATTAATATTAATGTCAACTTGACTTCCTTTTGGGAACGTTTGTTGACGATAACTCCGCATACAAAACAGTTAGTAATAAACAAAACCATGTTTCCTTACCCCTTAAATAAAATATAGAATGACTTGGCATAGAAAATGTGGCAAGAAAACGTTTGTTAGTAGAAAAATGGAAACAGGTAGTACTAAAATTAATTTAAAATATATAGTTTTAAGCACATTATTGCTATAACAATAACAGACCAAGGTCTCCAAATACCAATGAACTGTGGCCTTCTAAAACCACAATAGACTTTTCGTATACTAATTTAGTAAAATACATGTTGTTTTTATAATTTTGATAACTCGCAAAAACATTATAATATATGTTTTAAGGATATTTTGCAAATCAAAGAGTGAACAAAATGAGATCTTTAATTTTCGCCATTGTTACGTCAGTTTTACAAAAATTTATTCGGAAATATTGTTTTTGTAAAACTGACGTTTCGAGCACTTTACAGTAGTCCCTGGTCTATCTGTGACCACGAACTACTAAAATATATGCGATTAATCCGGTTAAAATAGTTGCATTTAAAGAGTACACAAGCCTCTTTTATATAGCAGGCAGGTGGCAGGAGAGCATTGATTGACCTTGATATTACATTTCTAAAAATATCAAGAATTTAATAACGAGAAAAAAATGTGATTATATATATATAAAATATTTGTTGTTAATGTGTTCATAATTATTTGTTACATTAAAATAATCTAGCAAGTAATTAAGAAAGTTATTTAAATTATTATAATTATACTAAAATGAACAATTTTATCTATTGAATATTAAGTAAGCATATATTAGTAAGCATTTATTAGAAATAATATAAAAAAAGGCAAATATGTTTCAGGTCAAATGTAGATGTGTAAACCTAATTACCATGATAGTTTAGTTATCGTATCGTGGTGTGCCATAAAAAACCAATACTGAAAATTTTTCAAGATGGGTTTCAACTAATATTTTTAAAATATTTCTGTCTATAATAGGAGTGGATATATTAATTCTATGCTTTATTATATTGCGCGTTTACCAAAATACATACCAAACTTATTAAAACATTCTTTAGCTCTATTTTTTGTGACTAACGGATATTCGGAAAATACGTTATTAAATCGTAAACGTTATTAAATCATAATTGACGTAACATTTACGTCACACATTGTCTTATTCTAAAAATTTTCCCTAAATCTGACCGAATGTTTGAAATTAAACATAAAATGTACTCACTCATATTTTTGTAGTCCTATTGTCTCTTTTTCCTTAACATAATTACTTGGTATGTAACCAACAGATCTGAAAAAAGACAAATATATTTAATACAGTATATTATAGGTATCGAAATTATATTTAAATTTATGAAAAAAAAAATTTAACTGACATACCCATTTTCATCTTTCACTTTCCACCAGTGTTCCTGTGAGTCATCTATTACCTCATACTCAGCGCCCTAAAACATATACTTTAGATAACTACACAGAATAAATTTAACGGTAGCCTTAGCACGGATTATAGATTTAAATAATAACTGTAAAAATGTATTATTCAAGGCTATTTACTTACAATACTAACTACGCAACTACTAAACAAACAAAGTATTTAAACGCATGTTTTTAAATTTTTAACGTAAATAAGTACTAATTGTGGAAACAATAAATAAAGTTTAATAATATGTAACTTGAAATAACTTAAAATAATATTTATTATATTAATTATTAAAATGAACATTAATAAACTAAGCAGTCATTTAAAAAAAACAAACCTTCTCCAAAGACAAGTCGCCGCTTTCGATGGCTTTAAAAGGATATAAAGCTACTACAACTTTGGTCCTTTGTTTCTCCTAAAAATATACAGATGATTTATCATTAACACAATCAATTCATCAAATCAGTAGCAGTTGTTTTTAGCTAAGATATTAAATAGGCTCAAAATTTCAGTAATATTCGGACTACTCGATAAACATTTGTATTTTTCAGTTTCATTAAAAAAAATCTTTCCTATACTTACTATAGGTTTAAAATGAAATATACAAAGTATAAAAAAGTAAAAACTCAATTAATTTATTTAATTTTAAATCTCATACAAAAACACTCTTAGTTGAACTGAATTTTCGGAGTAAAGTCCCGTCTTATATATAATGAAAACTTTTATAAGCAAGCTGAGCCAAGTTCGTTCATGCGCCAATGAATAGCGGAAAAGCTAAAAAAAGCTTTTGGGCTTGCAGTATTGAATTCAATGAAAAATGAAAATGAAAATATTTTAAAGTAATTTCGTTACAATTGTTAAATTTCATTCGTCGCCATTTCATTTGTGAACAAATCTAGCATGTGGTCAATCTTGCGAAAAGCTATCTGTATACCAAATTTCATTTACGTAGTTTCTATCGGTTTTGCATGATCAAGTTACTATATCCAACCTTTTACATTTGTGTAAACAAATTAATTTTAGATATAAAGAGTATTAAGATTATAGAATTCTTTACCTTTGGTTTGGCAGAAGGAGTCCCTGGCGGCACGCCACCTCCCCCGGGCATCGTGACTGCTGCCGTGACAGCTGCTTAATTTTTTTTTTATTAAATGAAATATTCAGAATAAAATAAGAAAAGCATTTAAGTTTAACAATATCTAAGTTTTAAAATATGTTATAATCTATATAAATTGTATCTTAAAATTGAACATTTGATACAAGCATTCAAGGTTGAAACAGAATATACCTTGTAATGTAAAATATGAACACAAAAGGCGTTGTATTTTAAGAAAATTTTAATGAGGTCAGCGAAACGACCCGCTTTATGAGTTTTCTTTCATTTTACTTATGTTAGCGTGTCAATGAGTCAAGAGTCATTGCTTTATAAAATATAAGGCCTGTCTTGTTTTTGCCTAGCATACGATTTTTTACTTATATATACACCAAATATTTGATTCCATGACATAAAAAAGTGAAAAAGTGTTTTTAATATGTAATAATCACACACTTACATATATAAGTTAAAAGGATAATAAAAAATATTTCTAGAAAATGTATAAAAAATTTAAGATAGCGGGACTTATGGGTGTATGGATAAAGGGCGAATAGCTGGTGGTCATAGCGTTTGGACGGTTTCTCAGAGTTTAAGTGATTTTCATGATTTAAATTTCTAAGACATTTTGTAACAAATAAAGGACAACTTTTACGTACGCAAATTTATTGTACTTTTATAAACAATCATCAACAAATCAGTCATCTTTTTTATAATCTTAATACAAGTATTTACTAAAAATGTGAAAAAATAGTTTCCTTTTAATATTTACCATACAAATTGTAGAAAATATTTAAATTTTTGTGACTGGCATTGAAATTCAATTTAAGTTACTGTTATGTATATTTCCGTTTCCTGTTAAAATGCAAATGTGATGATGAAGGTGCACTGCGTCACATCCTATCGGTCACAAAATACGTATTTCACGAAGTAATATATACTACAATTACACAATTTTATTGACTAATGGAAAACTAAAGTAACTAAAGTAGGTAATAAAATATTAATGTCGGAGTACTTAAATATCTTTCGATTATAAATAAATAAGTTGTATTTATTGAAAGTTAGAATACATTATTATTAATATCTACTGCAGTGTTTTGTATGTGAAGAGATTTGTTAAAAATATCAGAAAATGTAGACAAGGTCCAGAACTATAATCATATTTGAAGGACGAAGAAATTTTTGCAACAGTAGGAAACAGTAGGTTTTATAGAAAATGTGGTACTTTAGACTAGTATTTCGTTATTAATACAAAATATATTGGTGTACATATACACATGACATATCAATAACTTCTATTTGATAGTGTAGGCTTTACAATACCTACTGCAATGCATAATAGAGAAAGTTAGATTTACCATTAACTTTTACTGTGTGGGCATTTAATCAATATGACTCTCAGAAATAGTTAGATTTCTGGTCTCGATCGATCTTAATCTTACATTTAACAGTTGTAACTAATTAGAAAAAAAACAAAACCACGAGATAAAATTTAGTCTTTGCAGATCTATCGTCTGATACTTTAATGAATCAAATTTAGGTCTTTAACGTAAAAACTTGACAAAAATAGACTTTTATGATCATACATTGTAAAAACATAATACTATTGCAAATCACGGCGCACTGTCACAAAAAACGCGGAAGTTTTATGTAGCCGTCAAAGAAAATTTTCCATATCTAAATGTGATCACTTCACTATATTAATGAAATCCGAATCACTGTGGGTTACACAAACGCATTACATTACACCTGACCAAGACAAGAAAGTGAGTGCAGCGAGTGAACGCAAACGCAACCGGTGGCTGCGAGGCCATTAAAAAAGGTCGTTCCAAAATTTACCCTCTAAGGCTGGAAGAAACGACGACAGCGAGAGGCATGGTATTTTTGATTTCTTCTTAGTAACCATTGGTTCGTTCTCGGACTTAGTTTGTAACATGAGAATAAATAAAACGGCCGGACGTCCGCGCGCGACACCTCCGATTGCCGACTGGCGTGTCAATGTACCGTGTCCAAGCTAAAGCCTGATACACAATAGAGATACTCGACTCTCTTGTCTCGTATCGCAAGACTGCTTGTCAATTTTTATCTAGATTTATTATTATAAGAACTTTTGCTTTAATAAAAAAATAAAGAGGTATTTAATTAAAAAAATAATATATTTTTATATACAATAGTAACAAAGATTTTTTAAGGTCATAAAAACAGGATTTAGGGCATGTTATTAATATAGGTTTACCTACGATATAATTTTGTTGGTTGGTTGATTTTATAAAAATAAGGTCTATGGTAAACATAACCTTTTAATCGCAAGGTGAGTGAGTGAGAGCTGAAAGATGGTCGGTCGGCCTACATTTAAGATTCGACGCGCGACTGCAATCACAGACATGCTTTCTCGCTTACCTCCGTGGACAACTTTATTAAAATTCATTTAAATAATAATATAATTTGACACTATTACAAGTTTTAAGGACGTAAATTATTTTCTACTGTAACTCTGTTGAGTCTTTATTTCTCCAAACAGATACATTTAATCTTTAATTTGATAATAATTGATGAAAAATGAAAAATTCTAATAAATAAATACAAATTCTATAATTTGTATAAAGGAATAAAAATATTTCCACTAGTTACTGAACTAGGAGACTCGCAATTTATTACATTATGATGTCAATAAGCCACTCATTTCACTTTCAAATATGAAAGTGAATAATAAGAAACGAGATCGTACGTCAATCAGGTTTTGTTTTGAGAGCCACTTGAAGCTATTACTCACCTCACACACGTATATTTAAATAAAAAATAAATATTTAATATTATCATATCCCTATATCAGATAGAGACAACAATTTGCCTTATTTAATTTTAACTCTACTTAATTCGAAAGCAAACGAAGCTGATTCGAAATCAAATTTAAAAATATTAGTCTAATTACTTCGTTTGGAGAAGTGTGCTTTACATGTTCAAGTGAACGAATTACTGCGTGACCTATTTATCGTAATCGAGTATACGTGAATATGATTAAATTTAACTGCATCAAAATTGAATGACATTTTTTCTACTGGAAGTTTTTATATTACAATTTTAACTTAAAAATATGAAGGCAGGAAGTATGTATGAATATACCACTCTTAAATAAGAGGAAAATGAGGTAATAAAAAGGGTAGACAAAGTAGAAATACAAATATATGATATATGTAGAGACGAAAAAGACAGCACCTTCACGCTTCTTTTTTTGCGACATGTCATAATTCTTTTTTTTCTAAAGTTTGTTTTATATAGTATTAATATAGTTAAAAGGGCCTAAAATGTTTCTTTGGTACATCCTAAACCTCTAGTTTAAAATTCGGTATTAACTAAACAATTAAAAAAGCTTCAACGAAGTATTTATGATTTACGCAAATTTAAATACGATTTACTCAAATTTAAATAATAATATAAAAAGTCTATTTAATTACCATTATAAGAACCTAACATTTCTTACCTTATAAGTATTTTTAGCAATTCTTCAAAACACAAAATTGCTTTAATAAAAACTTACCGGTAGCTTTGATTTATTGGATACAAAAAATAAGGTATGTCTTGCAAATTGGTAAGACCTGTGACCCCTATTGCTTAGATTTTAGGTGATCCGGCAACTCATAGAGATATTTTAGAAAAAAAAGTCTCTCGTTTCCTATGTATTTATTTCAATATGAATTGATGAAAATAAATAAATTTTAACCAGTATTTTAAAATGTGACCCATTAACTACAATACAGTATGGACTATTTATCTCCAATACCTACCAATATGTTAAATAAGTCATCAATAACGCATACGACTTTGAAAGGATTAAGCACAACTTTTTCATTGCGATGTTCGATTAAAAAGTTATGCAAGGCGTTATCGCAATACAGTCGTAACCTGTATTGATTGCACTCGCTAAACAAGCAATATCATGCTGTACGACCAATATGTGTAACAACTAACGTATATACTATACATATACTTATCCGTTATGAGTACATTTTTATTCGAAACATTATGTTGTTTCTAAGATCAAACTATCATTATTACTGTTGAATAGTGAAAGCAATTACTGACATGTAAATATTAAATAATAAATTAAAAGATTTCAACACACATTTCTTAACTTTTGAGAGTAAACAACAAAGAGCAAAAGGATTGTTATAATTAAAATTTAACCAAAAAAAACTGATCTTAAATAAAATGTCGTATAAAATAAAATTATTACGAATAACTCAAAAACTACTCGTCGGATCTTAACTATATCTAAATAAGACCGTATCAAAAGCGACAACTATCATATAAAAAAAAAAAATTAGTTCCCCGATTAGTAGCAAGTAACACAAATAAAAAAAATACAGTAACCTCCTCTAGTAGCCTTAGTAGCCTCCTCTTTTTTAAAATAGTTTAAAACTAAATAAATACTCACGTAAAGCGTCGTTAGTTCTATGGTCGTGCAATATGAGCTCGAGCTCGGGCTCCGGTAGCGGCCAGACGGCGGCGAGCGCGCAACCCGGCGCCGACCGGCGTTCCGCGTCGCAACACACCCAGCGACGCGACGACCACACCGCCGGGTGGTATCGACCCCGCCGTGTGTTTGATATACACACTAAGTTGAAAAAAAAAACGCTTTAAATAAGTAGAGACTCGTGGCTAATTGAGACAGCGTTTGATTCTTTGAGACACAATTGGATATGGATTCGATTCCACTAGCGGAATTTTTTTAATGTTTTAACTTCACATTAAAGTCTTCAGGTACGCAGAGGGAACTAGAGAACCTATTGTGAAAACACTCCGATCTCTTTTAACATTTCCGTTCCCACTTTCCACCGAATTGTGCCATTGCGTGCTGAGTGGAGGAACTCAACGCCATACTTTGCTTTGTTAACAGAGCGAGGATATGAAAATACTAAATATTATTTAATATCTTCGTCTCCTGGAAAGGGAATCGAACCCATAACCTATCGAGTTTACAGTCGCACGCTTGTGCCTCCACGCTACGACAGGCCTCACTAAGGGAAATGATCATATATAAATTATTTTCATTTATCCGCTCTCTATCTTAACAAGCAATATTTTAAATTCGGCCGAATTGTGGAGAACGAAGTGTCTTAACACTAGATTTTCTGTGACTACCATACGGAATAAAGCGTAAAGCTGTAAAATAAGTATATTTAAAAAAAAAAACTTTTTCCCGATTATAAAATGAAAGCGACAACAATATGCGATATATTCAAATAATTTGCAGGGGATATGATTAGAAATTTATAGATGCAGTTGTATTACATAGGGTATTTACTATCCTATATATTAACATATTATCAAAAACATCTAAAATGTATTTGGTAAGGCACCCCACTGCCTATGGTGAACCAAAACATAACACTTGGTAAGTCGGAATTTACAATTTTATGCCCTAATAAAAAACTACAAAAAACATAATAATGCAAGAAAATTTGAAATAATAACACTGTATTTACTATATTACATATATATATCTTTTAAAATAATAAAATCACAAATAATGTAATAAAAATAAATAGAAGATAACCCACTCAATAACTTTTTGCGTCAAATCGCAAAAATAATACTTAATTAGAGACAAGGTATCGGGGATTAAATGAAAAAAAAATCTAATATTTAAATATAAAATATGCAAAAGTAACACTCACGAGCACCGCAGGGATTGACGTTGTACATGTCAGCAATGTGCATCTAGTTTACAGGGTGCGCTCAAGCGACACCTGCGGTCTCTATCGCAATATTTCGAAACCGCAATGACTGATAACACGTCGCGACACAATCGAAAGGGATTTTATTTAAATAAATAAGATTTACCAGTAGCCTGCGTAAAACCTACCAGTTCTAACCTCGTGGATCCAATTCAATCGCTCACTATGTTCCCTTGCGACGAGGTAGAGTGTGTAGTCTGTGTTCTGTTCCGTGTAACCCACCTGATTCAAATATTAAAAAATAAATTATTTATGTATTAGCATATGATATATATATATATATATATATATATATATATAGAGATAATACAGACTTTTGAAAACTTATCCACTTACTTATATGGTAAAGATATAATCATTTTTCATATTCTTCAATATTAATTTAATAATTTCAATGAACTCTTAGTATTTAATTTATACAAAGGATAGAGAAGGTTAGTTATTTAGACACATCGTTAACAACCTTCGCTGGACTAGATATGTTGCTCGTCATTTTATATGCTTTACCTGGAAGGGATACCTGTAGGCAGGACTCTCGTTGTCGTCCAATATTTGCTTACTCAGCTCTCCTAGCTGTGCTTGCTCCACCGTGTGAATAGCATCCGTTGGTATTCGTCCGCGCTCCTTACGTTTCTGAAACAAAGATTTTATTTATTTTTAAAAGACTAATGTCGTTGTTCTAAAAATGATAAGATACGTATATTAAAAAAAATGTTTTGTTTTGTCCTAGGACTACACTAAATTGCACGCGTAGTATGTTCAGTTGAGTTCCATTTTAGAAACTATTCGATCGATTTTTCAACATATCTCCTAACACAGCAGCATATATATATATATATATATATATATATATATATAGTATGTGCATTGTATTTCGTCCCATTATGGTGTAAACAATATTTAAAATATCTAAAAAATTAAAAAATATACTCAATAAAATTTAATTAGCTGGAGAAAACATCGTCCCTAATTAATTCATTCGTAAGAATAAATTTATTCGTAACTTTATTCTAGTAGTAGAGTTAGTGATTAAAACTAGTTTTTCTACAGAATTTATCTTATATTTTTTTTGTTGTTACTAGTTACATATTGCTGATCAATTTAAAAATAATTATTAATTGAAAATGTACTCGAGATCAACTGCAAATATATTTAATATACCTAGACTAAATGACTCAATCAAACGCTACCACGGCCCGACGCGTAATAGAGTATAAGAGGATTTCCTATTGGGAAGGCGATTGATAAAATGACAGGAAGCTGACTTGATCCGATTGCAGCAGCAGTAGAGTTCGATACAGAATTCAAAGAAAACAAGGTTGGGACGATAAAATTGTGTTACATATTATTGTAAACGGTGTTTGTTATTTAATGGTCAGCTATTAAAATATCGTTTATGTAAATTAGAATCAACCATATCAAAAATCTATTTTAAAACGTTAGACTAATAAATCATGATTTTGTAATTAAATGATTATTGTGATTATTTCGTCACTTGTATACAAATTAGAAATAAGTATAATACTTTGTTATTACTTTTCAATGTTTTTCACTAAAAGAGCAAAAGCGAGTTTTCTACATGAACGTAGAGTAGTGGTATAATAGTGAAAAGAATAGTATCAGTGAAGGGAGCTTTTTACAAACAATTAAAACGTGGCGAAGTGCTCTTCGTTTTAACCGCTCGCCGAGGGACCACAGGAGCCGCGGCGTGACTGCACACACATTAAACAACGAGGGTAGCTCGCCCTTTATCACTATAAACGATCGAAGTGCGTAACAATATTTAATATAATCACTTCTTTAATAAATATCTCTTTTAAAATTGAAAAAAAAACAGAGCACAACATTAAAAACCAAATGAAACTAAGAACAGACAACAATTTTTATTCCACTGAGAAACGCAAAGAAGGGGATGTGTTTAAATTTGTATATTTTTTATTTAATTGTATCAAATTCCGTATTGCTTACGTTTCCTAAAACAACTATATCTGAAAGATATATAACTGGAGCAATCCAGTCATCTCCAAGTAAAGAAAGTCATCAGAATAATTTTAAATTCCTATGAATAACTTGTGAAACAAGTAGAAAAAGATTCATTCAATAATTACAAGCATTCTAACAAATCGTAATAATAAATATCTAACGGTAATAATGTAACTAATATCTACTTCATAATTTAAAAAAAAAATAAGGAAAATTGCTATAAAAATATCGTCACATACGGACACGTGTGCAAATGTTCAAGCAAATTTGACGACAAGAAGAGGGTTAAAATAGCGTCGGAAGATTTTCTTATTCCCAATTTATTCATTTGAAGGATAGTTACATCGCAGAACAGTGCAAATACTTACAATATTCACACAATATAATTTCTAACATAGCAACAACATATGCTTAAACTCCATGTACCACAATAACAATTGAGCTTTAAATCAAATATTTTATAGAAAAGCTTATGAGCGCTGTATAACATGCTATAATAATTGCCCACACTCAGATGTCTGAATATAGATAACGGCAATTAGTTGAAGATTTTAAAATATAAACGCATCCTCAAGCACTATCTTATAAGTGACAATAAACTTAAACTAAGAAAAAGAATATTTAAACGACACATATTACAACAGTCAATTAATTCTAAAAATGTAGACCATTTTTGGAGTCGTATCTATAAAAACCATTTTGCGTAGGTGGCGCAGATAAATCAGTAACTAACATTTTGTCAAACAGATAATTTAAGCAATATTACAATAAGAACAAATAAAAAACAATAATGTATATAAAAGCGCGTAATATTTTATAATATTTTGTGAAACTAATTAAATAGTATTACCGGATAGCGGAAGCGGTGAATAGTCGAACGGCAGGCGGTGCAGGACTGCCGGGTGCCGCTCGGGATGGCAGACACGCCCAAATCGCGCATGCGTTCGCTTACCCTCTTTCAGAATATTAGAAACTCATTGTAGGGTCCGAAAGACGTCTCTTAAAATTACACTTTCGTTGATGAAAAAAAATACAAGAGTTTTTTTGTATTATTCACTGTATAGTTCGAATAAAAAGCCATTGGTTTTCTGTTTAAATCAAGTTTTATTTTATACGGTAACAAGCTAAGGATACATATATATACTTTCACAATTTACTTTTTGGTCTATGTAAAATCCTTAAAATATTTCACAAAAGCAAAATGATAAAGCCTTATCCCATATTTAATAATATTGGCCATAATTGGCCATATTATTTTCATTGTTTAAAGTCCCATTGCTGGTGCCTTCGCTATGTGTAGGTAATCTCTGCTTATGTCCGTATAAACATGCTCGATACTTGTCGATATATTACACCCAAATTGTGCAAAATCTTTCTAAATTGTAGCCTACATAATTTGACGCTATTTATATTAGATATTGTAAAGTTTCATCTGGATCCGTTCAGTAATTTTTGCATAAAAGAATAACAAACATCTATCCATCCTCACAAACTTTCGCATTTATAGTATTAGTTAAAATATTAGAAGATTATAATATAAGGAAATGTCTATCATATTGAACTATGCATTTTTATATATGTTGTAATATGGCTGATCTCTTATTTCCACATCAAATTTAGATCACGATTTTTTTACCTCAACAAAAAATGCACATCAGGGTCAACAATTTAAAATAAATTGTGTCAAAATTTTAAATTAAACGACTTAAATTTGATTTTATTAGCAACGGTATTAGATTATAATTACATATTCATTTTCGACTTTTTATAACAAATACATTTTTTTTAGAATCATTTTCTTTAAGCAATTAAATAATCAGAACTTAAATAGCAATAAATTTACACTATTAATTAATTAAAAATTTTAATAATTTGTATGCACTTAAATCGTAATTTATGCATAGAAAATGTTGATATGGAGTGATAATGATCATTTAGAATTTATAAAACATAATTTAGATATTCATGAAGTAGGGTCTACCAGCCTTTATAGTACGGGCCTGGGAAAGAGATTTAGAATCATATTTAGGAGCTTTTCTAAATACGATTGTAAAACTCTTTTCCAGGTATTAATTTGCCATTATTGACTTTTGTTTAGTTTTCGTATCTTTTATACCAGCATCGTAACTATATTGCATCGAACAACGTCATCAAAAAATGTACTTATTACACCTAATATTCCGTTTCTTTTTGCTAATATGTGGCGCAGTAGGGCATTGTCTGTTTGCTAACTAGATTGGTTTTGGGTTCAATTCCACTCAGGGGAATTATCATATTTAAATTATTTTCGTATTTAAATTATCGTTCCGCTCTGGTAAGACTTTTAAGGTAAAAAGCACTGACACTAGGTCTTCTCTGCTATGCGGAATAAAGTGTGACGTTTTTTGTTTTAGGGGGACATGAAATGTTTGATATTGTTTATAATAAATTTCGTTGCACTTAAAGTTAGTTATCAATTTTAAAACACTTTTATTAGCTTCATCTGTATTAATTTATTTAATAACGTAAGGAAATCTTGCATGACTATTTTGACCTCTTTACCTATTTGATAAAAATACTGTTAAAAGTTAATTTGATAGTCTAGGACAAACTTACTCTTTTATTTTTGGTTCAACAAAGAATTTTTTTTGTCAAAATGAACATATTAATATATAATAATATAGTAAATGAGTGCTTACTAATAGCTGTAGTTGTAATTCATTTCATCAAAATATTATAAATACTACTTAATGCAAGTAGATGAAAATACAGCTTTACTGCTATAGGGCTTAATTCAGTGTATTATGGGTATATCATTAAATAAAAAAATAGTTTTGCAGGACCCTGAAAAAATTTTAGCGTGGACACTGTTGAAATATAGATTATGAAATTTTAGAAGATAACTTAAAAGGAAGTTTGTTTTATAGTGCTTTTTGTTCTATAAAATCAACACTTCTCAATTCTTCTTCAACAACACTAATAAAATTTGTTACTTTGGCCCTCAAAATAAAATAATTCTGCAAGCTTTAATATTAAAAAATATGTAGAATTTAAGATTTGAAGCTTTAAATGCACTGTTTTTACTATTTTATAATGAATTTATATGCCTAAATTAATGAAATTAGGCAAGTAAGTCTTTCTAAAACAATAAATTTAAAAGTTTTTTATGGGTTTTTAGGTATATCAATATAATCATATATTTGTATTCATAATGTAGTATTTACAATGTCACAGATAAGCTGATTTTCATGATGAGTTTGATAATGAAACTGAATGATAAATAAATAGCCAAAATATTACTCACCTTACTAAGTTTTCAAAATCCCTTTACTTATAGTAGCATAAAAAATTAAAACAGATTAGAATTATATATAGTAAGGAAAAAAAATTGCATGAAAACACAATTATATTAACACAATATAATAGTTAGTTAGAAAAGTCTACGTAAATTTAATACCTCAATCTTGGCAATCATCATGACATCAACACTGATTTTTGTTTACTCTAAGCATGTCAAGACAGAAAACTTTCATTCACTTAGACAAATCTCAAATCAGCTATGGTATCTTTTTATTATCTAAGTAGGTGGTACTATGAAAATATGATATTGAAATACAAGTCCAGTGGAACCTTCATTATCTGGGACTCTATTAACTGGGGTTCTGATTAACCAGGGTTTCAAAAGAGGAGTTTTTTTATTTATAAGACTTTTTTTTATTTTAACCTAATTTATTTTATAGGGTATAATATTTATTTAATAAAATGTTATATGACATTATTTTTATCAATTACATAATTGTTAATCACACATGTAATTATTTTTAAAAATAATGAAATGAAATACTGGATAGAAAATCAGGGTGAACAGAATCATATGTTTCCGGTAACTGCTAGTCCAATTCATTTTCTCCATAAATCTTGATTAGGCTTCAAAATGTAAAAACATGCATACTCATTCTTATGTTTTGTTGTATAAGATAAATTAATATAGAAATGTATGCACACATCGTATATATTTTTGTAAACAAACAGATGATTACCCCGGATAATGTACTACCAATTATTATTATACTGTACTACCAATATTAAATAATATTAGTATTTTCTACCATTGGTAGTATAATATTAATTATTATACTGTATACCAATGGTAGAAAATACTAATATTATAATATGCATATCACAATTGCAAGTAAAATATAAATCTTACCTGTCCATAAGAATCATAATATATAAGTGATTTTCTTGTCAGCACAAACCAGCGTTCTTTATAATTGACTGGCGTAAATATCTTCTTATTTTGCGACCTCTTTATCATCAATCCTTCACGTATTACCTCTGCATCTTCTTCATTGCCAGCCATGTTCTCTACAATATTATTCTGAGTAAATAGTAGTATATAATTCATAATTAGCGCAATTATAGCAAATACATAAATGGTAAACGTCATAACTCTCATCTAAACTAAAAATTGATATAGACCGCTTAATAAGAATGGAATAAAAATATTGATATCTACTACTACTATAAAAATTACAGTACATACCTGTTTTACATTGACATAATATATTCCGCACTACGATAATTTGAATTACTTACAACTTTTTATCACTTTTATGTTATCAGTATCGAAAAACTACATTACTTTATGTAATTTTTAAAGTTTTAAGCTTTGTTGTAAACTCAAAGTTCCTCACATATAATACACAAGTGACAAAACAAGTATAGACAAGATATTTTTAAAAAAGCTGTATTCACCAAGTACTGTCAATAGTACAGCTGTCTTATAATAGTTTTAAGCAAAAAATCCATTATAAATATTTTTCAGTTTAATTGAAGTAATATTATTATTAGAAAATTTCATTTATAGTCAAGTTGAAAATATTTATTTCATTTTGTTAGATAATCTATGACATATTTTACTTTTAAATACTTTTTATTTCTTTTTTTTTTGGTGAAACTAGTAGTAGAATTTAATATATTTTTTCTTATAATAGCAAAGAACAGAATCTAACATTTACAATTATATATAATAATAGTTGTATTTACAGAAATAAAACTTATTTGACCAAGTAATAGAATCAGAACGCCGATTACTCACTTTTTGCATTTTTATTTTTTAATTATGATTAGATCTACTTTTTAAAATATCTAATCACTAATACATTCTTAATACTATAAATATTTTTCTTACTAATTTATAAAACAATATATATACAACAATTATTAATAAAAAAAATATCTTTGTTATTTTGAAAATTAATAACAAAAGATTAAAATACTTGTATCCAGCGACATAGAATTATTATATAAATAGAATTATGTTTTTTACATATGTAAAAAAAAATAATTTTATTTATATTTAACTTAAACTAGAGACACGATCTTATTCAAAAACAATAGATTTATTTAATTCAAATTCTAATATACGAAATCGATTTTCAGATTTATCTGAATCGATAACACGAGTAAAACTATTTTGTCACATTTTTGTTTGAAATACTAATCAGTTTTTTTTTAATTTTCATAATAATAGTAGTGGTACATATAATTAATCAAAAACTACAAAAATAATATATTATGATATCGTCTTGTCTTTGCTATCCTAAGTTATCACTTAAGGGCTTTAACCATAGGTGTTACTCGAATCTACTACTTTCGCTTCTGTCATACTTATATAAATACTTTTTCTTAAGACATACGTAGCTTATTTATTAATTAAAAAAATGTTATTGTGCAATTCTGATGTATGCGGTTTAACACTATTATAATCGTAAACATAAGACCCAATCTCAGTAACAATATATCAACATTATCATTTTTTGTTCGTTCATTTTTAATCGAGTTTACAAGATGCTGCTTATTTCAAAATACGGAACGTCACTAGTGCGATCATTTACTACATAGTTTGTGTATTTACTTTTATTGGTTGATAGCAGCATTCATTTTATGGAAATTATTCCAAATTAACTATTTAATTACTGTTATTTTATGATCGTCATTATATTCTTATTATTTTATTCTTAAATAAGAGTTCGACATGTCATCAGAAACAGCCCAAGTTAGCTCTTTGCCACTGCCTCCTTTACAGTACATAAATTTCTATACTGACGAAAATGTACGGAGAAATAGGGCTCCATTACCTCCGAGACCAATTCACGACTCCTATCAGATGTTTGGCCATACGTTTAACGCAGATGACACAATTATTCGTTCATTGGAAAGCCAAGTACGCATTATATATTTAACTTATGGTCAAAATTTATTAATATTTTTATAATGTTATATTTAATAATTCTTATTTATGTTCCAGGGCTTCCGGAGACTTTACCCAATGCATTTTGAAAGAAGAAGAGAATTGAAAAAACTGAATCATTCTTTGTTGGCAAATTTTTTGGACCTCTTAGACTTATTAGTTCATTGTCCTGATTCTCCTAAAAGAGCTGAAAAAGTTGAAGATCTTAGTCTGTTATTTATTCATATTCATCATCTTCTAAATGAATTTAGACCACACCAGGCAAGGGAAACTTTGAGAGTTATGATGGAATTACAAAAACGTCAAAGAGTGGAAACAGCAATGAGGTACTTTTATGGTATCAGTAATAATTTACATTTTAGAAAAATAATTAGTTTTGCTTTATATTATGCTGTGCAGTTTTCAATTTCATTTAATTCTGTAGGTGTTCATTTGTTTCCTCTTTTCAGATTTCAAAAGCATTTAGATAAAGTTCAGGATATATTGCAAAATGCTTTACAGAGTTTACCTGACCAAAATGATATAGAAAGCAACTTTAAAGTACCAACAGAGATTCTGGAACATATGGATTGTAGTCCTAGTGATAGTGCTACTTCTGACCCTTACTATGAACTTGATAGATTAATGTGTAATATTGTGGACAACATGAGATAATTTATGAAATTATGATTTATGAATTATAATATTTTCGTTTAACATGTCTTTATCTTTGTTGCATGCTTTTTGGCCTTTTATATACCTTGTAACTATCTACCATTATCATCTAAAACTGGGCTCAAAATGTAAACTTAGCCATATAGAGGTATTCTCAGCTTATGAAATCTCATCTTTTATGTACAATCATAATAATATTTCTTATCTATTACCTATGCTGAACAACTTGCTAAGACATCAATTCCATATCATTGTTACAGGGTAGTTTTGGTCCCTTCATTTCACATGAGATATTCCAAATCTTAAATTTTAATGGATCAACAATATTGAACATACAAAGAATACTGTTGTTACATACAAATACAAAATCTTTTCAATATACACTTGCTTATTAGTGATAATGAACTAAATATTACTATATTTTTTCAGAGAGAATTCTTTTTTAGCTTCACACTATCCCACACATAGCAGGGAAGGCAGAGGGAACCAGAGAACCTAACATTAAGACACTCCATTCTCTTTTAAGATTTCCGTTTCCCACTTTCCATCGAATTTCCAAGGAACACAATGCCGCATTTTACCAGAGCGAGGAAATGAAAAAACTAAATATTATTTAACATTTTCATTTCCTGGCGTGGGAATCGAACCCACAACCTGTCGTGTTTACAGTCACACGCTTGTGCCTCTGCGCCATGGCAGGCCTCTGAAAAATAAGTGATTTAAATAAAAAAAATCTATTAGTGGGGATCGAAACCCACAACCATTGTGTTTACGCCACATTAACCCACGAAGGCCATTAAATGTAAAAAAAAACATTTTTTCCTTATTTAGTACTTTTATCATATATGTATTTACTTTAATTGTTGAAGAAGGTCCCTGTTCTAATTGCGTCAGCTTCTAAAAGTGATTAAACAGTGGGTAAAATATGATTAAATTTTTTGCTTATACTATTTTCATTAATGTTTAGTGTTAGTGCTCATTGGATTGAATTATTCATGCGTTAACAAAAATTTGCGTGTTGTATGGATTTATATTTGACAAGATAATAATTTAAGAAAAATAAAAAAAACTATTGAAGAAAAATCATTTATTAATAACGAAGATAACCCTTGAATTCTAATCCATGGATAGAAACTCCTTTATTTAAAAAGAAGCGTTATATTCATCTGAAAATAAGAAGATATCGAAGCCCGTAATATGACCGATGTTACTTCAGTTCTCCATTTACTTGTTCAGTTCAATTTCAGTACTTACATATACCATAAAAAAATAATGAAGACCATTAGTTACTTACCAAACAGAACTCGGGGTAATAGCACGTACAGTAATTAATTATTGTGATTATTGGGAAAAATATATAAAGAAATATTAAAATAACAGGGTTCAATAATAATACTCACGAGTATCCATTCCAACGAAGTTTACACGTTGATCAAAAAAATATTTATTTAATATTTATACATAATAAAACTTACCACATACATCATTGTAAGAGTAAACACTAATCTAATATTTTTATTGCATGCATTACTTAATTAAAAATGTCAATTTTAGAAGTTCCACGGGTTTCTGGTAGCGGCTATTCTGAAAAATACTACAATACTAATCCTGCTTTTTTTAATATCTGGATCAGCTGAAATAAAAATCCTAGCAACAAAAAATCATGAACGAGGTAGAACAAAGAAAAGAAATTTAATATGATATATAATATCATATTGTTGTAACCAATTTCCTTGTTGGTTTATAGTCTTTAAATATATACCAAAATTTTCTAGAACTTTAGTCCTTTGAAAACGATAAATTTTTATAAAAAAATATTATATTAATTGCATATAATATTTAATAGCGCCTTTTGAAAGGTGCTCCACTGTTCCAATAGTCTCTTCTACCATAACCCCTTCCCCGTCCAGAATTAGGCCCTGAGAATCGACCCGTGTTTGTTCTCGTATTATTTAATCGAGAGCTATATTTGCCCGAAGGTGGCGTGTACATTTTAAGGTTTCTGTCACCACTTCGAGAACGTTTTTCAGGTGATTTTTGTTCACCATTTCCAAAAGTTATGGGACGGTGACGCTTTGATCCAGGAGACTGTTTCTCGTCTTCCTGTGTCTCATTGGCCAAAGGCATCTGAAAAATATTTAAAACATGTTATCACTTTTGTTACATTTTACCATGTTACTTACACATAGGAGACATAAGTATATATTTGTTAATGCAAAAAAGTATGATTGCTGAATAATTATAAAATAAATAAGAATATAGCATCTGCTGTAGAGTTCCATTTTGATCAAATTTTTATGTTTTCTAGAAATGTTTTTCGTTTTCTAAGTGTGTGATTAACACTTTAAATTATTAAAAGGTTTAAATCCAGCTAAAGTTTTGAGTTTATAAAATATTTTTTTTTACTTATATATTTTTTTTATTATATTTTTTTGTTACATGCCTATGCAGAATCAAATAAATTTAATAAATAATTTTAAATATTACTTTAAAATCTTATTAAATTTCGTATAATACATACATCTTTTTCAGCCTTTTTAGACTGGAATGAAAGTTGCACTCTACTCTTGAAACTGGGTGGTGTTCTGAATATGTCCCTTATTAAAGTATTGATATTTGATGTTGTTTTTAAGGCTGCTATCTTCAGTTTATTCTCCTCTGTGTTGGCTTCTTCACCTTTCTTTCCCTGTAAGAACAAATATTTTTCCTCAAATCACACCTTTTTGATACTCTATTGTAAATCATTGTCATTGAATCTATCAGAAATTTTATTTCTTCACAACATATTTATAAAAATATTTTAATTAGTATGTTACAATAGTAATAATAATACCTGAGTAACTTCTTTTAGTTTTTTTATATATCCTTGAGTAAGTCTGGCAGTGTATTGTAATCTAAGTCGTAACGACTTTAGTCGTGCAGCGTCAGTACCAATAGCTTCAGGAGCTTTCTTACATAGAGAGTGAAGGGCAAAAAGTGCACATTCAACATGTGAAAATTGTAACGATGGTGCTGTTTTCGTATCATCAGGTTTACTCTCACTTTCTTCTTTGGCAGTGTTTTCTTCTTCAATTGGTGCTTCTGGCAAGTAATTCTAAAAAAAAAGTTTTAACTATTGTAAGTTGTTGAAAAATATTTGTCATCATAATATATTTTATTTTTCAGTAATAATATTCATATTTATAATATTGGTTGTACAACTTACCATTAGTACATCATAAACAATATTAATTTTGTCTTCAACTTTTTCAACTTCTCCACAATGTTCAGTAATTTCAGCAAATGTCTTTAAGAGTTCCAGTTTCAAATCAGTCCCACCCCCTGTTGCTGCAATGTCATTCCATTTTTGGAGAACATGGTCACAGAATATATTTACAAATTGTGTAGAATCCACTTGAGCCTGGAATAATAAAGATCATGTAATAATTGACATATTAAATAAAAAAAAAAACAACAAAAAAAAAAAAAATCGACTTTCATGATATAATAATTATTTATACCGTAAAAAATGGTAAAGCATGTTGTGTGCATTGAATTAATCTATCAACATATTCAGGATCCTCTGGATGCCAATCTTCAGGTGTAAACGCTAATGCTGCTATTAATTGAGTCAGTTCTTTCTTTCCTGCTGGAGTTTTTCCCAATCTTGACCAAGTCAATAAATCCATAATGTGTTCAAATTCTTCAGCAACTGAATCCTAAAAATGTTTTATTAATTTATATTTTTATAACAGAACTATTTTACTAAAGAATTGAGTTTTTTATTTATATATTTTTCATCATACTAGAGAGAAAAATGGTGTTGACATTATTCCTCACTTTTTGATAAATTGTGAGACATTGCATGTTAATTGGCCAGACCTAAGGTAGGTTGTTATGAAAGTTGAGAAACACAAGTAATGTTCATACAATCCATAATGTAAAGGAAATTGGACCACTGTTGCTCACACAGCCAGAGACTATCCCTCTGCACAACAGTAGGATTTATTATCATGTCTAAAACAACAGTACCTTGTTTAAAATACCCTGCTCTACTACTCTAGTCAATAAAGATTTAAATTTATAAAGATTAAATTTGTTTACTTCAACTTTACAAATCTAT
This sequence comes from Philaethria dido, assembly GCA_033558755.1. Classification (NCBI taxonomy): domain Eukaryota; kingdom Metazoa; phylum Arthropoda; class Insecta; order Lepidoptera; family Nymphalidae; genus Philaethria; species Philaethria dido. The sequence goes on from JAKGSA010000397.1 coordinate 78,567, forward strand.
GACATAATGTAAGGTTCACACTAAAAGCTTATCTAGTCTGTCATATTTAACCACAAGAAAGATATCAGAAAAAAAATTTTACCTGCAGAATTTTCTTTCCTTCTGCTATAATAAGATCTTCAGCCTCTTTGTCAATAATTTCTCTTCCTAATAATTTCACTTTTGTGGCTAAGAACTTTATACATCTTTCTCTGACCACTTCATTAGGAACTTCACTATCTGTGCTTTGGTGAATTTGAGAAAAAAGTCCAGCTAGAGTACCTTTGGGATCATTTTTTAAAATTGTAACTAAAGAGTTTGTGACAATATTAATTTCAGTTACATCTTCAGACTGTAACAATTGTGCTAATATATCAGCAATTCTTGTTGTGTGTTCTTTATTATTTTTACACATGGAAGGCAAATCTTTTATTGCTTGTTTCCGAATCTAAAACATAATTTTATAAATAAGATACGACTTGAGTATTAAAATATTAATATAAATTGTTTTTCCATAGTTAAATGTGGAATAAAATAAATTTACCGCCACGTCATCATCCTCACAAAGGTCGAATTGAGCTTCAATAGCCTGATCAGCCAACTTTGGAAAACTGTTAAAAAATTTTGCAATAAACTGTGACGCTAAACGTTTTTCTTTTTCGGAACCTTTAACTGCAGCAAGTATTTCCAAATATTCTTTTTCATGCTGTAAAATAGTAAAGCGTTAATTTGTCTATATATTTATTATATATTAATAAAATGACAACATCATTCGTTTCTTTAGATAAAAATCAAAATTATTGTCTTATATAGGTTACCTTAGAAATGTCATCCTTAGCATCAGCAAGAACGCCGTAGTTTTGATACAATTTTTCTATGTTATCAGAAGACATTATAAATTTAGTTTACTTCAGCTTTTTAATTAAGTTATTAATTTAAAATAATACACTTTAAATGACTAATCAACGCCGATGTACAATATACCCGCTAGTTGCTCTACAATATCCATTAGTGGATTTGATTGATGCTTGAAAATGTAATGGCAACTGTACCACAGATTATATCGCTAATAATATACGAGTAAAAATCGAATAACGATTATCAATATATTTTTAAAATGCTGAATATTTAACTGCACAGAAGTAACAAATTATATTAAATAGTAAAAAGAAAAGGCTCACTTGAAAATGCAATTTGCATTTTCGTTATTACTATAACTATATAAATGATAAATGATTTTATGTACACGACTCCTGCTTTATGTACTGACTGTTTTTATTACAAACAGCTTATTTGCATTTAATGATAATTAAACGTAATTAATTATCATTCATTAATTAGTGGCTAACAATATAAAATAATATAATAATTATGTTATTATGAAATGTACAATGATAGGAGCAGTTGCAGTTTTTTTTGTTTGTATTAATATTAAAAATCTCGTGTAAAATATACGATAAGTATACTAAAAAATAAAAATAGAATATTTTTTTGCCAAAACCACGTGAAAACGGGCTACAATAAATTGTCCATTTTCCATATAAAAATGATATGTATTGTTTTTGTAAAAACTACTTTTTGAGCTGTGTCGTTATATATTTGATAATATGCAGCTGGCAACACTGATTGAAACTGTACGTCCGAATGACAAGTTCAAACCATTCATGACGTCACTGACGTTGATTGATATTTGAAATAGCGTTTAGTTTCAAGTAAATACAACCCAAAATTATTGTTACAAATCAAAATAATATATAATAAAAATATTGCAATGACGCTACTTATACACTTTTTATCATTTTAACCACTTATTGTACATGCCAATACGTGCTAATGATCATCATTATAAGCTGCAACGTAAAGTGACAGTAGGTCTGTCACTCTAAGTTGCAGCTTATAACGGAAAAGATCTAATGAGCTGAATTAATACATTTATAAAACTGTGTGTTTAATAATTATGCATCAATCGAGGTTAATTATTAACTTTTAATATAGGACTTTTAATATTGGACTACAAAGTAACTTAAGGGTCTCAGAAAACAATTATACAATCGATCGAAGTTGATCGTTTGATCTATAAAAGCCTCTCATTGCTTCGTGTATTTTTCTCTAAGATTGTTTGTTTTTGTAGCACAGTGCAAAACCAACCTAGAAAATATACGCAGGCGGTGTTACATGTAATTTTTTTAACTTCACGCTTCTTCTGTAAATATCATGAGTGCATACTCATAAACTCAAAGAGTAGTTGTACCTATTGTTAAAGCACTCCGTTTTCACCTTTCTTTTCTTCTTTCCCAATTATCATTAATTTTATTTTTATGTATCTAATCAGACGTTTAAGAGTACTAGTAAGACCCGATATACCTACTAGCGATCATCCATATTTTGGTATCTTTAGTATCGACTGATTTTCAAAATCTAATACAACCTTTTAAACGTAGGAAGCAGAGGCGAAGTCTCATAACCTGATTCCAATCATGTTAGGTTAATTCCGCGGTAGTTGACCATAAAGGAGAGCTGCCACATCAAAAAAAATCTGATGTTATTTTGCCCTTAGATTAGATTAGATTCGCGAATATCTTAGAAATGCCTAAAGCCGATATTTTGAAGCCTCTCTCTTCATACATTAAAGGTATTTTAAAATTCGCGCTTAACACTTATACCAACGTAGGTACCTGTTCTTTATTCCTATGTAAATTGTGCCGTCCTGCCCTTGCGTGCGTAAGACATGCACATTTGATATTATATCTGCACTAGTGAATGTAGTGTAAGGCTACACATGAAATCATAAAAGCACACATGTAGTCATATGTATAGGTGCATATGAAATCATGTACCTAAATGCACATATAATGCTGTGTTCATGTACCTTTAGGTACATGTACGAGTCCATAGCACACTAGTACAAGCCATTTAAAAGTTTCTAAGGTTGCAAGTGTGTAATTATCCAAAGTAAATAAAAAGTTTTAATGATGAATCCTTTCAAAAATGAGAAAACATCGATAATGAATACCTTGAATAATTACAAAATTACAACTTAATGGCTCTCCTGTAAAATTATGCTTCTGCTTTTGTACCAGTAAGTACCAGAGTGTATGTAGGACCCGTCAATATATCTAATATTACGTACATAAATGAAATCATACGGGCAAATATCGTTGCTCCGGACCAACAATGACGTAACTGACTTTTGCGAAAGGGACTTAAGTGCATAGAGAAAATGAAATAAAATTTTTGAAACCCTTGTAATACATACACATATATATTATATGCCTGGGGTTCAATGCCAAAGTTATTCGCATTCAAGAATTATTGAACTATAAAGTTAGTTCATTTGCGCAATCTGAACAATTTTAAAAATGCAATTACGTCCCGTTGTTGCTCCCGAGCAGCGATATGATGTTATTTAATGTACAACAAACGAAATCATTATTGCACATATGTAATCAGACTATTACACATAATGTCATAGGAGCACACGTGATGCTCTACGTGCTCATAAATAATCATAATGTAGGTACACCTAAATTCATACGTGCATCTAACAAAAAAATCAACCCAAGCACTAGCCAATTGGCTAGTCAATTAAGTTGTACGTATCTGGCTGCTTGAGAATAGGTATTTATTATTTTAACGCACTATTTCCTATTTGTTAAAAAAAGATCTCAAGACACAAAGTTTATTTTACACTAAAGGATCAGAAGATAGCTGATGTAGGTAAACCAGTTGAAAAATTCAATTAAGTACCTATTAGGATTTTATGCACAACGAAATATGAAAATCTTTTATTTATTTATAATATAATATATATTTATTTATTATAATATTTTATTTATTGAACACGAACGTTGGTTTCCACTTTCCAATCATCATACTGAATTACTGATTTCATAATACCTATCAGAAAATATTTTTTCACATGAAAATGATGTATCAAGTTAGCTTTAAATCTGCTTGTATAGCTACTTATTCATTGATAAATCGCGTAAAATTTAAATTAAATATTTTTGTAAATGAACCAAAAGAAATCACTTAAATGGTTTTCATTATGTAGACTTAAACCATTTGCTAAATGTACCTACCTACCTAATATTCAATCTCAAAAGGGGCAATGTCTGTGATCAATTTTTGCTTCAACAATATATCACCATAAATGTGTCATTTATTAGGTAATTTTTGAAACTATAGGTAAAAAGTAACTTTACTCTTTACCCCGCAGTCATAGAGAACTTTGTCTCAAGTTCACCGCATTGCAGTTCCTTGCTTGCAATACGTTATTCTATGAATAAGTAATATTACCCACTTATTATTAGCTATTAGGTTTAAGCATTATAGTTCTACATAAATAGGTACAATGTCTCAAACTTCAAAATCAATTTGTAGGTACATCTCAAGTAGGTACTAGGCTATATCTATCCAGTAGTCCCAGAGAAAGTGTACAAATAGACAATTAGACAAAACAGATAAACAACAATTTTAAAAATCTGCAATTCATATTCTTTTCATTTTGCTGTTTTATTAGCTATAGGTAGGTATGTAAGTAGATCATAAAATGTTTAAGCTCAAAGCATAGCCCAAAATTTATGCTTAAAAAATTATGAAAAATTATGAATTTTATCATTCTAAAAAGTAAACAGTATTAAAATATTAAGTGATTGATGCGCAAACAAAAAGTCAAGTTATGAAATTAGAACAAATGAAATTATGCCATTGTCACATACGATTTACGTATAGTACCTACTGGAAATGATGAAAGCAACTGACTTTTTTTTGCATCCTTTTTTAAAATAATAAGTCAACTAACGTCATGTTATTCTTGTGTCTTTTATTCCTACATTAATAAGAAAGCAATGGTCGAAATTAATATTTACCTACATCAATTCAGTTCTTTAATTATGGTGCTGCGAACGTGCTAGTTGAGCACAAATTACTTCGCCAATGTCACGTTGTATGGAGAACACGCGGAGGAGGATTGGAACATTTACATTAATAATACTTACATTAATAATCTATCAGTGGTGAGGTCTGAAAATTTTAGTTAGGCAGGTTTTAGTAAGCCGGTAAATTTAGAGAAGCCGATGTATAATTTAGGCCGGTGCATATATTTAGGAAAGCCGGTAATTTTTAGGGAAACCGGTTTCCCTTAATGAACCGACATTAAGGGAAACCGGTATAGGATGTGAAGATATTTAGTAATTTCACTATCGAATTTTGGCGATGACTTTTTTTTACAATGTCAGTGCTTGTTTTTTTCAATTTTATGTCCAATATTTTCTTGGCGACTTCGGTTTGTATTACAATTTGAGCTCCACAAATGTGGAAAAAATTCTTGGCGACCCTTTTTTTTAGGTCTTGTACTTGTACTTTGAAAAGTTAGGCAAGCCGGTTGGAACCATGTTGTATGGACGTCTCGCCACTGTCATCTACATATTAATTAACCACGACTGTGGACAGTATCTAACATCCTCATCCTTATCATTATGTTATTTTCTTTTAATTTAATTGAATCTTTTAATTTAACATTAACATGGAAACGTTACTTGAAATTTAATCAGGAAGTATACGGACTATGCACGAACTCATTTGGTTTCAGTTACGGATCGATGTCACTGCAAATGTAGACAGGCACTGACTTTTTTCCCTCAATGAACATTTTTGATTAAATACAAGTTTTATCCTATTAATATATAGATTTCGTTACAAGAAATTAAATCTTTAATATAGGTAGGTACTATACGAGACTATAATTTACAAATTGAGTAAGCGAATATTGATAACGAAACTCTAGTTATATAAATTAAATATTTTACGAATTCAGACAATAATTACATATTTTTATTCAAAAACAAAACTTAGAGGGTCCGGAATTAGGTTTTGGTGTAAACCAAAGATGGGTTAATTGATAGACACTGTAGGGTTTTTATGGAGTCCCACTTTATACACAAAAGTCGCAAGCCAAATCTCTGGAAGAAGATCCAGGAGTGCAGCTGCCATTTTTTTTGCATTGCCAGTCTTCAAATGAATGAATCACTGTATCTAGGTATTTTATCTCAATTCTCTTATCGACAACTACGCATAAGTACTTTGTATTATTAAACTTGATACCCGTTTTCATCAGTTTTTGATAGATATGCTTAAATTATTTTTGTGAAGAAATCTACGAGTTACTACGTACCCAAATCGCTACAGGTGTGTCTATGATACGTGAAAAATCCTTCGATTTATTCAAAATCGATATCAAAAGATATTAACCAATAAGTAAGGTTAGTACCAGTCGTGAAGAAATGAAATTTCAATTTTCTAGGCCACCTGGAATTGGTCAGTCAGTCATTGAATATTACACGATTTTAAAGGTATCAATAACTGTTATGCCTTTATCTATAAACTTATGTCTAAACGGCCGCGTATCCAGTCAAGTTCTAGTGACAACGCATTAGTCTAGGGGAACAAGTATTACACAAACACTTAGAAATCAATATACCTATATGTATCATATATTTCATAGCTCAAAATCAATTTATTTAACACAGATAATCGTGAAATTAGTTTTATATGTACATATAAAAAAAGAAATAAGCCGAACAGCCGACTTTTTTTTAGCTTCACACTGTATCCCGCGTATAGCAGGGTAGGCAGAGGGAACTTGAGAACCTAGATTTAAGACACTGCGTTCTCCACTTTCCGCCGAATTGAGGCATTGCGTGCTGAGTGGCGGAACTCAACGCCGCGCTTTGCCTTGTTACCAAACCCAGATAACCCCGATTTTCATACACTGTCTGACGCATCAAAAACCAAATTCACTCCCAAGTGACCTGTAAGTTGAAATTTGAAGGTAATCAATTATGACGTGTAAGTAACTATCTATACTTACAAAATAAATATTAAAAAAAATACAGTTATTTTGATTTTTTTTCTCAGTCTCAGAAGTAAAAAGGAGAGTCAAGTTCAATATTAAGAATGTGTGGTTGTTGACTTCGCCGATAAGACTTAACATAATGAGTACCAAATTCTAAGTACGTACTTATAGATATCCTGATATTTATTTATAAGTAAATAAACAAATTCAAATTCAATGTTTGGTTTGGTTAGTTTTTCTAGATTCTTAGATGATGACTCCGACGATAACACCAACCTAATAGCTTGTATGCACAAGCACAATTGTACAATTGTATAATTGTATAATAGGTAAGTATTTAGTTCATTAATTGAACTTAATAATACTTATAAAATGTGAATACATAAATTAAAAAAAAAAAAATTATGTTTCAATGTTATTAAGTAAGTATTTATTTATAAAAAGCAGGTACCTAACATAGATACATTTTTAGATAGATACTCAAGTGAATAATTTTGTTTTAGCTATCATATTACTGAAACTACTTATAGCTTTTTAGCATCTATAGGTAAGTTTTGGTACAATTGATTTGGATATGGGCGACAAAAAAATTGTTTTGAAATGAAAAAAATATACCTATTTTAGATATTCCTATTTTTTTATACTTACCTTACCGAGTATAAGTGGTCCTTCATAATGACGCAAATATAAATATAAAATCTGCATTTCAGATTATAGCATAATATTATAAATAATTGATATTAAGCAAATTTACCTAAGTATAAAAAAGATAACAATAAGTTTTATTTTTTTATTATACACATAATAGACTTTCCTATAACTCCTGCATTACCTATAAAAATGTAAAAATATTTTAGTCATGTTTAGTTCGAGTTCATTACGGTGGTGTCCATTATTTTTGTTTTAATTAGGCAAATTAAATGATAGCATGGGGCGCGGTGGGAGAACTGACGTGGGGCGGGCTTAGTCCGGAGGCTTCCTATTGGTCGCGCTGCAACCGCCCTCCGCCTCCACACATCCCGCGTAGCTCTGCTCGCCCGGCCGCCGGCGTGGTCTCGCTTCAGTTGAGTCAGACCCCGCGTCGCGTGTTGCATGTTACATAGCCAGCCGGCACACGGTAGTGTTGTGACAGCGAGTGTATGTGCGATGCTCGGACGGTGATTGAAGCATGGTGAATTACGTCAATCCGCTCGCCATGTACCAAGGCAAGGGCGGACAATATGGTGCGGGAGGATGGTATGGCTGGCAGCACCAAAACTTTGAGGAGCAGCAATGGTGCGCGTGGAACGGTGCGCCAGCTGGAGAATGGCCTTCAGATCCTCACCATTTCAAAAGAGAACCAGGGGAAAGAGATATAGCGGAAATGCCGTCGCCGGCTCGCGGCGACTTGGCGAGTCCAGGAGAAGGATCGCCCGGATCAAGACCGTCGCAGCCGCCGGCACCTCCACGTTCCCCATATGAATGGATGAAAAAACCTAGCTATCAGTCTCAGCCAAATCCAGGTTTTTATTTAAATCTACCTTCTACTTTATATCATATTTATTGTTATCATAACAGTGTTTAGGTTATCACTCGAAAGGCAAAAGAATATTTATTAAAATATATATTAATTCGTTTAAAATACTAAACGATGAATTGATTTCAATACTTAGCATAAATGTACCTACATAATAACATTTCTAGCAGCAAGTATGTAACAATACAAAATCTTTAACCTAAATAAGGAGAATATCGATTTTAGATTTTATTGTTCATAAAATCTAAAAACTATATTCGCTTTATTCGCTTACACTTACAACAATCCAGTAACGAATTCTATTTTGGATGAACACTTAGGGAGGTGTATAGGTATATTCCTTAATAGAATATTTAAAAATATATATTGCCGAGTATCAAATTTATCAAATTCATTTTATTCTAAGTCACATTTTGTTATCTTTAAGACCTTAAGTATTATGAAACCTAGTATTTTTGTTTTTTTTTAATATAAATAAAGATTTTTTTTATATAAAGAAATTAATATAATTATTTCCGTAGTTAAATCTGTAAGAATGTTTGCTTCCTATAAAAGATTTTTACTTACAATAAATTTTATCTTTAAATATCTGTGTTTAAAGTTAAATGTTTTCATAGTTATTTAATAGTTATATAGTTTCAAAATATGGTTACATAAATATTCTACTACTTACTTACATTTCTCGGAAGTACTAAAGCTCTTTCTGAATAAAATTAGGGTAGCCAAACATACCGTAATAAGTATATTATAGCGTTATTGTAGTCTATATTCCAGGTTCATGTTGTGGAGTACCTATTTATATATTGAAAAAATATATATATGTCTTATTAGTAAGCAACAATGCTATATTTTCAAAATGGAAGTAATTCTAACATGCTTTTAGATTAAATTTTGACTGAAGTAACAGTATCTATGATAAATAAGTACATTATATATGTTTGCATGTCAATTTTTTAAGCCCGCTTAATACACCTAATAGTTCTAACTATACTTGCTTGCGGTGTATCTACTACATTTTTTATATAATAGTTGTATTTAGAAATGGTGGCAACTATGCTATGTTAGGTGACCTTCTAGGCGAATTAAGATATAAAACATTATTAAATTATTGTACTGTGTATCTCTTTACACGCCCAGTAAATATATATCTATATATATAAATACTTACTGGGCGTCGAATGGATAGGTATAGGTCTCATAAATATTATATCAGACAAGAATCTTGAATCCACTGAAATCAAATTTTCTTATTAATTTTTATACAAATATCTATAGAAAGATCTTTTATTAAATTTATTCTTTTAAATTAATAATAGGTGTAGTTTTCTTAAAAATAAATTTGTGTCTATGGAAAAATAAATCAATAATAACGATCAGTTTGTAGTCTTTTTGTTTCGGTTGGATGAGACATCAGGTTGGTCATATAAAAATGTTGTATTGGCAATTTGTTGTGGAATCCGGATTCATGTGCAAACTATCAAACATATCGGGACAGTAAGAAATCGGTTATAATAGCATTGCAGTAGACATTTTCTTTCATAGATACACGGGAACCTGATTAAAAAACCGAAGTGGCTATCCGAATTATATGTGTAGTGAATTTTTATTGCCCAAGCTAATCTATTTTTAAATGATTAAAAAAAATTTTTTCTTGTTAACAATCCTTAGAAGTCACTTTTGGCAGGTATAAGCAGATTGTTTGTATTTATAGTTATATAGATAATAGACATACAAAATAACAATTTAAAAAATATACACTTATGAGTCACAACACAAGTTATAACTAAACGGCTTCAAACAAATGAATATATCTACGAACGTAATAATACATGTTATACCGGGCAAGTATAAGGTCAAAAGAGCAGACGAGACGAGTTTTGCGAATCCAATCGCAATTGTTCCGCGTTTTGTTTGATTGCCAGATTTCTTTTGTTTTGAAATTATTAAGTGAATCGTAGCTTTATACATATTGGGCATAAATCAATAACAATATCTAACAATCTCGCTAATAATAGTTAACTTTACACAGATTTTAACGAACGGAATGCATGATTATATAAAATACTTAATTGATTATAGGATTACGAAAAAAAAAAGTAGTTGGTGAGATATTCGACTTAGATAGAGACTTACTAGAACTTCTCATTAAAGTTATAGTAATATTATTGCTTATTTTATATAAGTATGTACTAACAAATATTTTATTAATTTTTTGTTACATTAAGAGTTTGCGGAACATACCACCATACATTTTTTTACAAACCCGGTGAATGAAAATAATTTAACTCCAGATAGTAATTCTTTCTAATGGAGCCAACCAATCATTTGCTTATAATCAGCCCCCTGTCTTATTGCATCACAATAGATATTTTATAAAATTAATAACGTGCTTATGTTAGCATTTAAAAATATATTTATATTTGAGAATGCCTACTAATATTATAAATGTGAATGTAAAATTGTTTGTTACGCTTTCATGTCAAATTTACTAAACTGATTATCATAAATCAAAGTTCACATATTCTTAGAGATATTAAAAAGGACATAGGAAGTTTTTTTTATATAAAAATATAAATTTTTGACAGACATTTTGTTTATCAAAAGAAACGAATATTTAACTTATTTCAAAGCCTTCAAATCAACGCATATACGCACTCCACTACAGTATGTATTATGGACTGACGTTGACCACGCGAGTCACCACCAGAATCACCTAGTATATTTATAAATTAAACGAACGATTTCTACTACTGTACCTATCGTATACAGAGATTTTTTTTTAACTTCACGCTGTATCCCGCATAAAGCAGGGTAGGCAGAGGGAACCTGAGAATCTAGTGTTAAAACGCTCCGTTCTCTTGCAACAACTTGAATTGAGGCATTGCGTGCTGAGTGGCGGAGCTCAACGCCGCACTTTCTCTCGTTACCAAACCCAGGAAATGAAAAGATTAACATTTCCTGGCGTGGGAATCGAACCCACAACCTGTCACGTTTAAAGTCGCAGTCGATACAGATATAGACATATATTTATTACCTATAGATGTAGTCTGACATATTTAATGTAATTGTAAACATATATATGTACCTATTGCATTTTGCCAAGTACAGATCTGACTTGCAGGCACGTGCCTACTTTCTGCAAGATAGTGCAACCACACAGCAAAGTAATTAGTTCAAAATAATTATTATGATTAATTTTTTTTGTTATAAGTTGGCTTAAAATTACATTTTGAAAAAGCCACTAATTTTTTTTTTAAAGGGAAGTAGCCTAACCGATTGAGGACTCGAACAGTTCATTAGAGCTCCTATACCGGCAGATATAGGCCGGCCGACTACTTACTAAAACCTCAAGGTGTTCCTCTTCAACCACCACCAGCCGCGGCCACGAGAAAAAAAGAGACTACTTAGTTTTACTTCGGCTCATGGCAGAACTGCCTTAAGCATCGGTGATAGCTTCCTGTAGGACACACAACACTAACATTTAACGGCGGCTTATTTTATTTAAACTAAGAATTTTATTATTTTCCATCGATTTTCTTTACAGTGTCCTTATAAAAAAATTGTTTATTTTTTTTATATAGACATTATATATTTTTTATATATGTACCTGTATTTGCATATCTTTGCTATTTCATTCGGCAATAGGTAGTAGGTTACCTAAAACCCACGCAGTATATACGTAACCTATGAGTTATAAGGCAGGGCAGCGTTTTGCGTTATTCATCAATTATTAATTTGACTTAAATATATTGAAGTAAAAAAGTATAGGTATTTGAATGGCCTTTTTTACAATAAAAAGCCATAAAGAAATCAAAATTAAGCTTTTGTTGCGAAATTAATTAACATTTCAATTAATATGGCTATAAATTTGATATTCAATACCTACCGCTAAATGCATTATTTTTTATCTTTCCAAATCCGATACAAACGGGAATTACAAATACCCATAAGTGGAAATACTTATTCATAAGTAGGTATGAGAAGTATGACCATCATACGAGACACAGATTAGGTAAAAGTTCTAACTGGAAGCTACAATTTTTATTTACATTTTTGAATTGTTTTGAAGTAACAGAAATGCTTTATTAATTACTTTAGTTTTATTCTAATTAAGTATTAATTTAAGATGTGGTCTATTTTCCCTATTACCTACAAATATGCAAATGACCAAGCATTATTGCAAAAAACAACAGCAGAAAGAAGATTTTACTAAACATACCTATGTACGTACCTATAGATTGTTTTTAACAACTTCATTTTATCCCTCATAACTACTACTACTACTCTGTCCACCGTTTTCAGCCCGATTACGTAAAATTGTGTCTTATATAGCGGAACTAAAAGCCGCACTTTGTCTTACCATGTGGAGAAATAAAAACATTTTAAATATTTTCATTTCTCCGATCTCACAACCCCGAGTCATACCCGGAACTCATTACCCCGAGTGGGAATCGAACCAACAATCACAACATAACCAATCGCGTTTAGAGTCAGACGTTGCCCCACTGCATAATGATTATCTCAATTATATTATAGGGTTACTAATGGTTATACATTTTAAAAACTTTGTGTGGTAATTAAACAGGCATACTTAGGTAAAACATAAACAAGTTTCAGAAAAAATACTCGTTCGTTTGTACTTATGGTATATTAGGTATATATTTTTGTAAATACCGTAAAAGGTTAACTTCAAATTAGTAATTTAAAAGAGATAATGCAAAAACAGTAACTTGTACTTACGTATTCATTTTGTTCTGAAAGCATACAATTACGTGTTAATTGATTTAAATAATTTATTGAATGTTTTGGAATTTAAATTAGGGATGAGCTTAAAAAATAATAATATTATTATATTAAAACATACATATAGCATTACAAAAATATTTAAAATTAAATAAGTACTGAGTATTTCAGATTAAGGAGTGATTCGTAATTTGTAATATCCCGATGGAGTCATTGTTATGCACCACAATTATCATTGAGCATAACATTACTTAGATGTTATTTTGCGCTTACTAGAACGTTTTATTTTAACGCGAGCCAAGGGAGCGAGTGCATGGTGAGAGCAATTAATCCCAGAATCCCGGGGTCCGGGATAGCGGGCGGCTCCCGACGACAATCACCACCAATGGCGCCCCCGGGACCGGAAACTTAAATCTTTGGCAACTTCGCGCACTCACTCTATATCCATTGTACTTAGCTTTTCTTTATTTCGGTATTATTTGAGGATCACTTTTCTAATCATTTGTTCCATTTTATTAATTTAACCGTGACTTCCGGCTTTTATCTGATATTTAACTATAGGTTTAGACGAAGCCCTAAAATTATCTTTATTATAAGATCTACGTATTCTTAATATTTATAATTAGAGGTACGTACCATACGGAAGGTATCGCTCAAGTCAAATTCATGGATAATACTAATTCATGTCAAATCAATTATAATTGATTTTACTTTATTGACAATAAAGTAAAATCAATTATACAGATCAATTATAAAACCAGACATTTTCATTGTATCACAATACATAAGTATTGTTCTACAATAAAAAGTAGATACTATCTGTGTAAACGCAATCAATACACCGATTATCTTTCCCATAGGCAACCTAGCAGATAGGAAGATATACAGTTGTATATGCATGTTATAATTCCACTTTTTTATATGGCATATGTATGTACCTATGAATTAATCACGTTGTATTATTACACGTAGTATTTACTAATAACTAGAAGTGTCATATTTACATTACCAGTAGACGTCTGTGTATACAAAATGTTCTTGCTCCATCTTCATTATTTCGATTGCACAAAATGCTTTCACAGGCATAATTGACGCAGTGCTTTACAATAAATACTCATTTATCAATTCTACCACGGAAGGACACTCATTTCAGCTCAGCGGGATATATAGATGTTATACTTACTAAGAGGTAGGTAGGTACTATTGTTATCTTTCCGCTAACATTGTTAAAACATTGTTATGATAAATAATTGTGGAAAGTGTGGAGATGTTTCTTTTATTTGACGTTCACTCTGTGGGGAGTCTCGTAGTTCATCATGAAGGCAAAAAAATCAGAAGCAAACAGTAGGAGGCGATTATTGTTTGTTGTTATTTGGTTTCGTAACTAATTGAAGTTTTAACGCCTCGTTAGTTTTCTAGCATTACTTGTCTCGCATGACAAGTGTCACTTATTTGCAAACTTGTCTCGTAGTTACTTTACTATCAATCTGATGACGACTTATTTGCTAAAGGAAAGATGATAAAATTTATATTAGTACTACACGTTCTGCTAATATACAAGACATTTGTAGAATGTGTTATCTCAACGTATCGTTACATAGGTGATTGATTAAGTATAATTAAAAGAATTACGTAATCTATTAGCTATTATATTAGATCCCAAGTACCTATAGGTACCTTATCAATGAAAACAAGTTTTCAAAACATTTCGAAAATTGTCTAAACTGAGAAATATTTACCTAAGTATTTAGAACGCTATCTTGGTAATAGTTAACGATCGCTTTGGCGTCAGGCGGGTGGGATTGAGCCCTAAATGGACGTAAAGCAGTACATAAAGTTAGCGAGGTGCCGCTTTACGACCCGCCCTATTGCAACCCAGCCCTTCTAAGTGAGCCGCCTCCCTTGAGGATAAAATAGTTTTGCACCAATCTTCTTTTCTCGTTCGTTCGAGTATTTTGACACATGCAATCTTAATTTTCAGATTCTGTCAAAGTAAGATCAGCGTCACTTAAACACATATTACGATAGTCGTCTCGATTAAGTTTATCGTCATGTTATTTGATAGCGGGCGCGCCCTCGTCCATCAAAAACACATTACAAGCGCTTACAAGAAGGTAACCAGGCGATAGGCCGCTCTGTTGAATCAACACATTCAAAGGCGCCGCTATCACGAGTTGGTCGCGATTATCGCGCATTAATGTAAGCGGGATTTCGGCAGGCCGACAAAGCGTTTAGCGTAACCGATAACTAGTCGATTAATTGTTTCCTTTGTACAAAACGAGTCCAACATCATGTTTAACTCGCAATTGCGAGGTTCCGTATCAGATAGGTACACGTGTAATCTCGGATCAGATATGTACTTATAAGCAGTTCATTATTTACCAATATTGGGATTACAATTTTTAGTATGTACGTAAGCGTTAGTCATCGCGGGTAAATAATCCTTATCATGTTAATACTATTGTTTTTATATGACGCTTTCATTTAATAAACTAGTCACGTATACATATAGCATCTATGAGTGTTGTTATAGATATGAGTAAACTTTTTATGTATAGATACGTGACGTGAAAACCTACTACTAACTCCATCGTTATTGGTAGACAGAGAGAACCTCACGATGCATCTCTGAAAATATGAAATCTGGTCTCAAAATAGGAAACTCTGCACACATATTTGACTTTAGATACTGTTTTCACTTTTTAACCAAATCAAGAAAAGAAATATATTCATAATAACTCCGAGTGGGAAACGCCTCCAAAACGTTGCTTAATATTTTTGATATCAATAATGTTTCTGTAAGTAAATAAATTTATTTTGAGTCATGTTAAAACTAATGCATAAACTTAACTTATAATCTAGTATAATGGCGGTTACCATGCACCCCGTCCCGAGACGGTTTATCTTGTAGTGTATTTGTCTTTGATAGCAGCTGACTAAAAGTCCTATCCGCCCTCGGCCGCCGCGCCCGCCCGCGCTGTTTGCTTGCCACAAACATCTATTTTTTCTCGAAACTCCATGATAACACTGATTCCTATGATGCTTCACTATTTAGGTTGCATATTATTATATATAATATGCTTACCTTTTACATTCATATACTTATATTAGAATTCAAAAATATCCATTATAGTCTGCCCTATATTAGTGTAATAATAAAAAAACCTACACATTTTCTATTGGTTTTATTTAACTAAAGACATTGAAAATGAATTGCACAAAACAAATAAACTCTAATAGTTATTGCGAATAGACACATTTTCATGGAAATATATAATTTTGCGAGTAAACTGGTACGTACAAGAATAGAGCAATTCAAATATGATGGCTGTTATCTGGCTGAGATT
This sequence comes from Philaethria dido, assembly GCA_033558755.1. Classification (NCBI taxonomy): domain Eukaryota; kingdom Metazoa; phylum Arthropoda; class Insecta; order Lepidoptera; family Nymphalidae; genus Philaethria; species Philaethria dido. The sequence continues at coordinate 95,008 of JAKGSA010000397.1, forward strand.
ACAAAAGCATACCGCAATGTGTGAGGGCAAGAGGTACAAGGTACCCGGCCGGCCACTGTTTACTATGAAAATTAACGACTCCTATCAAACACTGCATCGCCTATAGATAAAGCATATTTGTTTGCCTTACTAGTTCTGCTTTTGTTTGCTATCCTAACAGGAAATTTATTTAAGTTATAATTTTCTGTCATTTGTGCTCTGTAAAGAGTTTATCTTCTTACATCTATATGTACAATAATATTGTTACAGATTTTTTGTCTCGTAAGAAAACATGTTACGATGTTGACTTTTGACATGTTTTTATACAATGCGCTCCATGAACAATGTTAAGAATGTCTAAATATCCTGAAATTAAGAACATCCATTGCGCCGTATAGCATACCTAATAGATTATTTGTGGCAATAAAAATGATGTGTGTGATGATATGAAATGACGTTAGCCATAACATTTATTTATTGTATCTGAGCAATTATCAGTAGAGATCTGGTTAAGATAAATAAATTGTAAAAATTTAATTTGAATTAACAATAATAAAATATAGGTATATTTTTACTCGTAATATTACAAGTATATGATGTATTGCGCAACATTCGTACTTGTACTTGTATTTTGAATCTTATTCTCTCGTATGTGACAAACATAATTTATGAAGTCTCTAATACCGAGATAAGGGATATTTACACACTCTGAGTATACAAGCAGACACCTCTACTCTGTCTTAGTGTTGTGTCAACAGATCTACGTATCTTAGTAATTTCACTGTTGAGAAATCTACGGTGCAGATAAAAAACGCAAATAAAAATTACCATTTTTGACGACATGGTAAAAATATTCTATGTATTTCCATGTTTAATCATCATATGTGTATATCTTTGTCATAGCCATAAGATTAAGAAATGGATTACAAAGTTTAAAGTATTGTTTGTAGATTTCATTAATCTGTTCCTGACATCATTTCAGTCGTCACAATAGGTATATACTCGCTTGTGTTTTGTTATTACATTGAAGATTTTTAAATGAATAATAAAATAAATAAAAAGGCAAATAATAGATGTATTATAATATTTTATTTACTTAAACAAAAAATATTTCTGAGTTTATTTATCAATTGTATAACGCCTAGGCAAAGTAACACAATTTCATTTAAATATTTTTAATTCATTTACTCAGATCAGATATTTTATCGTAATAATAACTTGTTATTATTTTCTTGACATAAAAAAATCATATTTACATAAGCAGAACTACAATGCTCAAAAAGTGTCCAAAATATTTCTTCATGTAAAGTATTTTTGATTCAGTCTTTATTTATTTTCATTAGGGCCGGGAAACGCATAATAATTTATATTTAATGTAAAACTTATTTTAATATATGAACGTCTTTTTTCAGTTTACATATATAATAACACTTACATAATAATACAATAATAACACTTTTAACATTATAATATTCCAAAAAGTTCGGTATAATTAAAACTCATTAGAAGTAAGAAAATTTAATATTAGACATTAGATTGTGTAGTGTTTTTCTACGACATTGGGTAAGTTATAGTATCGTCATTTTTAACCCTAACCGCGTCATTTTTTTAACCCTAAACTTGCAAGTGAAAGTAAATGTATTTCAATTAATCACGCTTTAAATTTCTTCAAATTACATATTTATATAGATAACAATTAAATTTTTCAATTAATAATATTACTTTTAGAATTTAGAATGAATATGTAATAGTGGCGAGGCGTCCATATAACACGATTCCTAGCGGCTTAACTTTTGTAAATTACAATAAATTATTTGCGGATTTATTAGCAGATTAGGGATACCAAAAAAATAAACTTAACAAAACTAAAAAAGCTAAAAAAAAAGTTCACTAGGAAGTTGTCGGAGTTAAATTGCAAATAAGAAGCTCAAGGTCGATATGCGACCTAAAAAAAGGTCATCAGCAAAATTTGAGAGCGTCATTGCTAAGAAACAACAAAGAAAAAGCATCCGTCGACCATGTATACCGGCGTATCTTTATGTACCGGCTTCCCTAAATATACCGGCTTTCCGAAGCATACTGGTTTCTTTAAATATGCTGGCTTACCTTTAAATTTTCGCTCCACGCCACTTTCATGTAGGTATTTATGTGCCTACTTCTGGGCGTATAACAGCGAAATCTCTCTGCTATCTACTAAAAGGTCTCGGTCTATAACTAACATTAATTCATTTCTAGCACGTACATTAAAGACAGCATTACTATCTTCTTAAATTTGATTAGGAAGTCAGAGTGCTTAATATATCTGCTAGCTTAAGAGACTCCTTAAACCTCCTTTTAGCTCGCATGTCCCAGTCACTGCTTCGAGCTTCTTTTTCAGTAATACAATGGGCTCGAAACAGCACAATAAGTCCATGGAATGCTAAGGACTTTGTTTGTTAATATAATAGCTATTTGTCCAACTCAAAATTGATAGATAAATATTTTTAGAAAGTGACCAGTCTCCTGTTTTATTAAATCGTATGGAATTTATAAAGTGCATTTTCACCGTACTCTAAGTTCTCTTTATTAATAAAATGGTGGACACAAGGTGTGGTCCGATGATAATCCTACAGTTAAGCCAAAGCGTGCGGCGTCTCAGTGCCATGCCGCCTGGATTAACCTTATCGAGCCTGCTAGGAGAAAGCCCTCTTCCCTCTAATGCAAACAATTGCACCGCCTTACTTCTCTTTACTTGTACAGCCGACGTAACTATATTGTAAAATATAAAAAAATAGGTACATAAAAATATTTTAAAGCCCGCTCGTTGTGTGTGTTTTTCGTTTTTATTTTCATTTGTTCTATAAATATTTTTGCTAAAATTTGTCATTCTTTTCTTTTTATTAAATATGGAGATACCGTTGAATGTATAAAACCCAAGAATTACCATGCTAAAATATTTGCTGCATTTTTGATATTTTAATTACTGAGATTTTCACAGGCAAGGGCTTGAATTTTTCGTCATATTTAAAAAAAGTATTATGTTGTGATTATTATTATTGAATAACAAGTTCAAATTTGCGATTCCTAAAAACATAATTTACACATAACCTAAAATAAAATTATTTAAATAAAGCATATAATTTTTATAATACGTAATATATTTATAATAAGCACCTCAAGTATGGTGCTTAACTTTCTTTATTTCGTAATTCTTCTTACTAAATTCAACCTTCATCATGTCTTAGAAAAGCCCGCTGTCATTTTCCCGCCTTTTCTATTCTGTTCGATTATTCCTCACTTTTAGAAATAATAAAAATGGCTGCCGCATTGATTTTAAATTGTTATACTAAAACGTTACTTTTGCAAGTATTTGAAGACATATTCATTACAGTATTTATTACATAATCTAACACTAATAAGTCGCGTGAAAGCTCCTTGTGGAAAAAAAATCTTTAAATATATAAATTTTTAATTAGTTATTATTGAGTATTAACAAAATGTTTTTTTTTAAACTCCTTAGCGGTACCTTAGCTTTTGAAAAATATATAGAACTAAATTACGCTTGTATATCAAAGCGAGAATAACACTAAGAATTCTGATACGTTTTTTTTTTATTTAGTAAATCATTACAAGCACATTATAATAGTCGGTAGGTGTAAACATTTAACGGTATATTAAAATGAAACATGATTCAGCATCAGAAATAAAGTAATTCACTTACAAAAAATAAAGTAAAAATAGCTTTTTACCTTTATAGAAAAAAGCTTTAATGTTTTTTGTAGAATATGATACTTATTGAAATTTGTCTATTACTGCAGGGAAAACTCGCACGAAAGATAAATACCGGGTGGTGTACAGCGATCATCAGCGGCTGGAACTAGAAAAGGAATTTCACTATAGTCGATATATTACTATCCGACGGAAGGCTGAACTAGCTGTTAGCCTTGGACTCTCTGAAAGACAGGTATATTACATACACTTTTATTATTATCTGTGTATTTAAATGTATTTAAAGCTTACTTACATTTTTTTACTTAATATAAAAAACTTAATTAGAGTAAATCGTAACGAAATTTTTAAAAATGAAGTGAAATTTCAGAATAAATCGTATGAGAGAATGAGATGAATATGGATCAGGTATACTCCTGAGTATTAGAATATTATCGGGCTTATTATTTTTTTATTTATTAAGCAAACTTAAAAAAATGTTAATCTTAATGTAAAAAAATATTAAACTTTCACATATTAAAAATATACCTATTACTTACAGAAAATATACAAGACTGTGTATCTTACTCATTTTCTCGTTGACTTATTAATCATATAGAAGTACGGATTTTCATTTTCTTTAGTTTTCATCTAAATTAAAACTCTAAATAAACAAATATAATATTATGTGATGTCTATAAAATTATATTACTTTATCATGATTTAGACACTGGTACCTATGTATCACTAAGTAAGATACTGAATTATATCGGTATATTCACCTACTAAGTGAATAAAAGCATTAAACAAAATTATAAATGTTGAAATCGATGAATCATAAAATTTGTTAATAAGTATAGGTAGCTGTATTTCTTACTTGATTTTATTACAAAATTCAGTATTAATTTTTATTTCTTTGTAGGTAAAAATCTGGTTTCAAAACCGCCGCGCAAAGGAACGGAAACAAGTCAAAAAACGTGAAGAGGTTGTAATGAAGGAAAAGGGTGATCACGCGTCTCTACAACACGCGCAACTACATCACGCCACAATGTTGCATCACCAACAGATGATGAATGGAATGATGCATCATCATCATTATCACCAGGGGGTCCTTCAAGGGGTACCTGAACCCTTAGTTACAGGGGTTCCACCAGTGCCCCTTCTGTGACCTCAACAAGACTTTTGTGGTAATAGTGACGCCTTTAGTGAAACCCAGTGATTAAATATTAGTATACGCCAGACTGTTTGTGCTTTTGCATCGAATTTTCAATGTTAATGGACATGTGATAAACTGTGCAATATTCTTGCGAGAATATTTCGTTTAGGTGGATAATTGAATTAAAATATGTTTGTATTTAAAATTCAGGTGCAAGATCACTTAGAATTTTTCATATAAACATTTTGTTAATTTTTTAAATAGGTACCCTATAGTAATAGTCGTAAACATCTTACTCTTAAGAGACCACATTGGGTTCTAGGCTTTTTCGTTAACGACGATCATATACATTTACAAAAGTGGACTTTACATTGTGTCTTAATGGGATAAGTCTCGACCCAATTCGTGAAAGTTGATCATTGGCCTTTTTAGCACTATTACCTTACTCATAGGTGCCTATCAAGTCGTACCCTCCGTAACATAAAATCACCTAAAAAAATTATTCCCTTTAAGGTGACAATATTAGACTCATTAATTGTTCACTATTTTATTTAATGTTTAATGATTATTAAGTTATTTACATTCGTGTGTAAGAAACATTTATGTTTGTGGTACGAGGGATACGAGACGGTAAATATTAAGGCTGTTCCAGCCTTTCCTTGCTAGGTGGTGTATAATGTATTATGGTAACTTAAAATGATTTTTGTCACTGTAAATATAGATAACTATATTTTTATATTATGATACTTAAGTATTAAATTGTTTTTAAATTTATTACTATTTTTCTCAACGTTTCGTATGCTATTGATGAGATTATTTCAACCAACAATTCGATGATGTAACTTGATCTTATTGTTTGCTTAAAAATAGATCTGTTAACGAAGATCGGCAAATCAATACAGGTAAATATTCATAAGATTATTTATATAAAGCTTTTAAGAATCTCATTTAACTATAAAATCATAAACCGTAACCATAATATACATTTTATGGTTCAGTTATTGCATCAGTAGCGTTGAGAAATAAGTAAATATATATTTTTTACTTTGAATGAGATTATTTCTAGTTTTAATGATTCTGTAAATACATTGTAGGAATAATTGCTTATACTAGTTTTAAATTTATCTCGGTTTAAATGACTTTATCTCTGGAAATCAATAATGTACTAATTATTAGCCCTACCTAATTATAGCTATAGTTCCATAGGGCGGGTGATTGCGCCTCAAGCTATAATCAATTTATATGACTTAACTTTTCATTACGTTTAAATAATGTAACGATATATTTATTGACCAATACTTTGAATAATTGAATAATTATTATTTATCATTCTGTTTTGTGGAACACTTTTCTCATATCGTGGTGCTAGACATTTTTCATTCGGGCCTTTTATGTATACCATTAAAATAAATATAGAGTTAAATTGTTATTTAATATTCACGCAATGTGTGTATACATGTTTGTTGTATATTGTATTTTAAATTGGTAATTGTTTGTCAACACTGTGTTATTAGTATTTCGCACCGCCACGAAACATTGATGAAGTAAATAAATTCATGTTAATCGATAACTTATTTTTTTATTTGACGTTGACATCCTTTTAATAATGAAGCCGCATTTAACTTTTTTTATATTATCCTTTAATATATATAAAAAAAATAAACTTTTATAAGCTAACATAATAAACCTGATTTTTATGATTTAGTTTCTTAATTGATAATTTAGATAAATTTAACCCTTTTTAAAAAACTAAAGAAGAATTTTTTAATGCATTTTAAGTATATATATTAATTATTATTTAACCATTAATCAATATTTTAATCACTAGAACGTCCGTTCAGAATTCAAAATGTTAGGAGTGAGTATATCAATAAAATTTTAGTTACATGTATTTAAATATTCAATATAAATTTTGAGACATTTATAATTATAAGGAGCCACTATCGTAATAAATAGAAGAACGATAGGGCTCTACTTGCAATTTCTTCAAGCGCTTCGTTGTAGTCGTGTCTATGTACGTCGTTCAGTTTTAATATGTATTAAGGCTTATGCAATACTTAAATGATTTTAAGGTCATGATTAAATAAAATCCATAACAGGAAAGGTTTTAGTAAATAATACCTTAAATATTTGTGAGGCTAAGATTTTTTTAAACTCAGAAAGTTAGACGGGTTGAAGTAAATTTCTGTTCTTGAGTAGAATTTTGCCCAATAGTTTAGTGAAGTTACTAAAACTCGAAGCACAAGAGATTGAGAGTTATGTAAAAAATTGCACTTGGGTAAGGATTAACAATGAAAGAAACTTACTATGTTCTTGACAAGGTTCCTGATAGTAGAAAATATAAAAGGTGATATAAAAGTAGACATACTACGATTACCATTGTTTGATAAATTGAAAAATTGAAATAACCACAGCCAAAGGTCCATATTTAACATAAGAGAAACAATATGGAGCTAAGCAATCAAAGCAAAATGTGCTGTCTACCACTTTAGAAATTACTTAATTGCTGTACTGTATTATACCTAAATACTTAATGCTGCCGTTCGAAATCTATTTGAATAAAAATTCATAATTAAAAAGTATTATCGCATCTGCAACTAGACATTTCTTTTTCACCAGACACCCTTTCCGCTTAGCGCATGTTTCGATCGACGGTATCACATCCTTGGTCTGAGTAAAATTTCATCTTATAAAAGTATTAAAGTTTTAGTCGGTTCGTGGAAAGTTCATAAAGCGTTCTTACGAATTACAACGCTGGGTCTCTGATTGAAATAAGCTAAGATTCGTTATATATTCGTATTTCTAACAGTTAAGTAACAATTTGAAACTAACAGCCCTAATATAATACTTGAAATAAATTTGATTAGATATTTATGTTTTTTTCAATAACGGCAATTTATAGAGAATACAGTTTTAATTATTCCATAACAGAAAGAAGGTATTCATAAAAAAAAGACAAAGCAAAGCACTAGCAGAATGTATATTGTTAAATGTAGATAAATATATATTTATCTATATTACATCCTATATGTTCTTAAGACAGATATCTCATTACAAATTGAATGTTAGGTATTAACAAGGTTAGTTTCCATGCGCGTGTAAATGATGCACGTATAGGTATAATATGACGACAATTCTCATATATTTATTTAAATTTTTAATTGTATTTAGATAATATAAGAGATTTTTTTGCTTTTCTTTGGATAGTCAAGGATATTGTAGTACACAAATTTAACAAATAATGTTGTGGACTGATTATTATAATAATTATGATAATCAATCCATAACATTGTTGACTTTTTATTTAAAAAAAAATGAAAGAATGTAAGACTTTTTTTTTCAGTTTTCAAAATTGAAATAGTTGTAAGAAGAGTAAAAGAGAAAATTAACATGAAATACCAAAGAAGCAGATTGGTCAGTAAATTTCGAATTTAAGTGTATGAAATAGAAATGTAGGCTCAGTGGAATAGTATCTAAATGTAAATCGGATGGATAATAAATAAAAATTTTAATAAATAAATTATTCTCATTTGTTCTGGCATGAGCAACGTCGGCGTTATCACGCAATACGCAATTTGTCGAATTTGGGTGAAAACGGAGTCTTGATACTAGGTTCCTTCCATGTTACGCAGAAGAAAGTGAAACTACACAAAATAAGCAGGAATTATATATATACAAATTGATATAATTTGACAGAAAAAATGATGCAAATAGATTTTCCACTGGTTCTTCCACAATTTAGCCGACGGGCAATGCACGTAATAACGGACGACAGGTACCTTTGATACAATCTTTCCAGATAAATTGTATTAATATTTTGATTATTATAATATTACTTTACTTAGAAAAAATGGCAATTGTTAGGTACCTACTACTACCTACTACAATGTGCTCGTCTGTAATACATTTATCATGTTTGTTACTATGATTGTGTACCAAATAAAATCCATAATTTCATCGCTCATATTCTTTTTTTAAATAGTAGGGAGTTTAGTACATTGGAATGCTGTTAAATGTTATGTAAACTAATACTTATTAAGGGCATTTAGAAGAAGCGCTTCAAAAGCACCGCCTTCTCACGCTCCGCCGTCTTTAACTTTAAGCAAAATTGATCGTAATTGAAAGTATTATTTTAAACTGAAATAAATTAATCTTCATGTATGCTGCCTGCTTACTTTCTTGAATGTAATGCAATACAAGGTAAATACACAATAATTATTTATTATACTGATGAAAGTCCTAAACAATAGATTTTAAGTTTTACTTTAGAAAAAGAAAAATATTAAATGATTTCTTTTTTAAGTTAACTAAGTACACGAAGGCGCGTTGTATGGGCGCATGTCGTACTTCAGAATTGAGTCCTTGAAAGTTCTAAAATTTGAAAACCTGAAGAACTGATGATTTTCAGTATTATTATTATTGAGATACAAAATTGTATCCTTGAAACTGTGAAAATAAATTATTAATAGTATAATTATTTATTTTTTATGTTATTAGTGGGGAACGGATATGCTAAAAGAGAACGGAGTGTTCCCTCTGCCTACCCTGCTATGTGCAGGATGATACAGCGTGAAGTTAAAAAAAGAGATATTAATTAACCCAAAAAGCTAAAATATTTGTTCAGTTTGCGTCGACTATAAATGTTTGCAGATGCTCACACGGATGAATATTTCGCGATAATGCGTAAAAAGGTGGCGTCGGCAATACAAAGGGTAAGGGTAAGCACCAACAGCAGCCTGAAGGAATTTGCAGATAGATTGGATGGACCGACCATGGGAAGGTTTTTCAGGTTGCATGTGCAGAATGTAGCCGGGACAATCTCTGTGGTAGCTATTTGCTTTATTTAAATTTAAATTTTATTTTGTAATGATTTTTTTGTATTGTATTTTATTTTTGTATTGTATGTAATTTTGTTTGTTTGTTTGTTTTTGTTTTACTAATATAGTTCTTAATTAATTCTAATTTACTAACCAACTATGAGCCTATGTTGCTTGTTAATAAAAGATTATTATTTTTATTTTTTATTTTTATTTTTTAAAACCTAAAATCCCGTTTTTCATGTTTTTATAAGTATAATGTTTTAGTTAAAGCCTATAAGTATGTAGGTACTCATCACTGGCGAAATGTCCATATAACATGAGTTCAATCGGCTAACCTTTTGTAAATTGCAGTAAGTGCTAAAAAAGATTGTTAAAATGTTGGCTTTGAGATTGATTGAGCAAAAAATCAAGCTCAACAAAAACTTAGTATCGTATACCATGAATTTATCTTATATTTTCGTCCACGTCGAACGTATATATACCGGCTTACTTCTGTATACCTACCGGCTTACCTTTTAACATTTCGCCACTGGTACCTCACACACATGTATTTTATGCTCCGTTGAAGTAATGCCTACGCCTTAATATAATTAGTGTAGGACCTTATAATAATTAAAAAAAAAGTTTATATATTGCTTGATATATAGATGATATTAGTAGATCATCATTATTTATTTAAAAAAAATATTTGACTTATATTGCCTAACTTGACAATTAGGTTTTTTATTAATGTAGGATTAAAAAAGCTTTTAAAAAATATTTTTAAACAAGTCTACCAAATTGTTCCAAACGTTTAAGCATTGGGTTTTCTCCGTCTACCTCGCTTTATGCTATATTTATTTAGTTGAAGTTATAATATTTGTGACAGCTTTTTTTAAATTTACTGGGAAAAGGAACAGTTTAACGGAATAAAAAATAAAAAGCTTAATGGGTAAGCAACTCAAATTAAGTTCTTCCAAGAAATATAATCTTAAAGTTAAGCAACTTTATTAACTTTTAGGTACTAATACATACATACATACATACATAGCTTCACGCTGTATCCCGCATATAGCAGGGTAGGCAGAGGGAACCTAGTGTTAAGACACTCCGTTCCCCACTTTCCGCCGAATTGAGGCATTGCGTGCTGAGTGGCGGAACTCAACACCGCGTTTTTGCCTTGTTACCAAACCCAGGAAATGAAAAATTTCATTTCCTGCAGTGGGAATTGAACCCACTACCTGTCGCGTTTACAGTCACACGCTTGTGCCTCTGCGCCACGACAGGCGTTACTAGTACTAATACTTACTGAAATTTTAGGTTCACCTTTTAAATATACCAAAATATTTTTAACATCTTCTACTTCTTATAAAATAGAATACAATCTGAATATTTGTTAATTAATTATAAATACTATTCAGAAATATAATATCTCAAATAAAATCTCAAATTAATAAGAAGAATACCAAAGTAGGTAATGTGTAGATGTACCTACTTTCTGTAATTTGAATTTATTACTACTGATTTCCCATTTCTGGAAAAGCATCTATATTTTATTAATTATTAGTCTTATGCGGCGTTGAGTTCCGCTACTCAGCACGCAATACCTCAATTCGGCGGAAAGTGTCTTAACATTAGGTTCCCTCTGCACAGCGTGAAGCTATGTATGCATGTATGTATGTATGTATGTCTTGTCCTGTTATCTTTTCGTTTATATTATGCTGTAATAACTAATAACACAACATATAGCCTGTGCTATTTTGATGTAAGTACTCGTATAAGCTATATATATCACTGTAGTTTCTTCTACATCCGTTCATTAGTTTTTGCGTAAAAGACATTCATCCATCTCTCCTCATAAATTGCTGCATTTACAATATTAGTAGGACACGTCGACTATCGAGTGCGTAGGCTTCATATAGTTATATACCTATATGAATGCTTACCAGATTATTTTCGACCACCGCCGAGATCACTGACGATCACACGGCGGCCCGGCTCTCTGCAAACACATTACGTGTTTACCTGCCCATTTTGTTTGCTGTTTGACAGCAGTGCCTTACAGGTCGTTAACACGTCCCGCCTAACTGGCATACAATATCAACAAAATACTAAGGGACCTTATATTTAAATCATGAATCTCATCACATTACTCAGGACTGTAAACGAAATGTATGAAACATGAAATAGTCGGATGTTTGTACTGTCTTGCATACATTATTTGATGATTCATACGTATGAGGACAACTACTGGAGTAATTTTCGTAGGTTGATTATTGTATGTAATTTAAAAAGATGCCATTCTTGCTAGAGGGATTAAAATTTACTTACTTTAACTTTGGATTGTGCAAGAAACTTACTCTATATATTTTCGAGAATCATACTTTCATATGTAAATATAATATAATGCATATTCATAACACATGGCTTTTTCAACTTACTCGCTTGATACTTGCACTTTAGGTAGCAGGTATTACAGGTATACCTTGAGTTTATTAGTCATGCGATTTAAATTTATTGGATCGCGGCATTGAAGCATATTCTACGTCCTTGACACTACAGTAAGTACCCCATCTACATATAAAATTAAAAGAAGGAAATAAGCTTCAGTTGTTTATAGTTTATACGGAACGAATATGTTATTCAAAATGCCATTTTAACATTCGACAATTATAAAGCAGACATGGAATTTATTCAACTAAAATATAATTTTGCTTTCACATGTAGGTACCTATCAACACAAGATAATTAAACCTTATCAGCTAGCAAATGTTATTTAACTAACCAGAGAAACTATCCTCTTGAATTGATAATCTTCATGATACGAAGTCGGGGGATTATCGGCAAACATGAAAGAAGTTGAATTAATTTTTAATCTTTCTTACCCTCTGTGACGTTGTGCCTTAGTTACGTAGTCGTATGCATGCAAGTGTACTTGCCCTCTTCTGATTTTACCTACAGACATTCTAAATACCTACGCTGAAATTCATAGGAATTATTTCATAAATTAATAGTAGCTTTTTTATAAGCTCTACAGACAATAATAGGTAAATATTTTTTTAATTTACAGAATTTTACTAAAATTCTCCTGTCACGATGAGTTAGTATATCGTTATGATGTTGGTTCGTAATATGATAGGACAAAAAAAGCATAAAATAAAATGAATTGTGCAATAATAATTATGTTAAAAAATAATATCGACATATTTATTCAATGAAACTGATTCGACAGGATAATTTTAATCTTTGATTTTCCTTTCTACAATTAACTTGATTTGTGTTTATTGATATAAAGAATATCGATATATATGCAAGAAGTACGTAATTAAGCACAACTTGTAAACTGTCAATTTTCGTCTATTATTAATAATGAATTATTACAAATTTCGCTTATATTTAGTATTCATATGTAGCATGGGCTGCAGGTTATCAGCAAGTAATTTTGTTAAAAAAAAATAAGAAGAAAAATTCAAACGCTACACTTAAGTTATTAACGTTTTATACTGATAGTTTAACATGTTTAAAGCGACAAACATTTGATATAATTTTTATAAAATTAGTGTGAAGAGTTTTCCTTAGTTATTCATTATAGTAGCGTAATGTCAAGCTTCAGCTCGATTAACTTAGTCCTCTCTTTCATCGTAATATTCTAGCCCGTAGCCCCTTAGTATACTCCAATATGTCGTTCATTCTTTGATGAGAACGACAAATAATATACTAAGTGGCTGGATTTCAGGAATGGGAGTTAATAAATATTTAAATCTTAAATTATTTTTGAAAAATATTTGCGTGTTTTTGTTCTAATCTAATCGTTGTTTAGTTTTACAAAAAATCTTTTTTTCATAAATATTTTTAAAACGCTAAAAGCGTCATAGTATGTTTAAAATTATTTTACGACTAAAACGTAGAGATTACGTTTCCATCGTTTATAGCGGTAGATTAGGACAGCATATTATAAAGTGAATACTTATGAGCTTTAGCGTTAACAGCGCCTTATCACGAAACTCTACACGAAATCCGAAAAGTACCTAATAGTTGTGGCATTCATTTAGGTACTAAAGGGACGACAACACAATATATTGCGCGCTCGAACAACGTTTTCATGAATAATATGCCTACTGTATTATATGTTTGTATTTTATAGTAAAATAATGCATACCCAACTTTAAAATAAAGTTATTTATTTTTATAACATTGAAATGTATTGCTTATATAAACCTAAATGTATAAAGATATTTTTTGTTGCACAATTATAATATACCTACGTTGAATATCTTATAAATTATTTACTTAATTATATAAACTTTTGATAAGATTAGGTATATGGGGATTTCCTAATGTATTTATCCAAAATACGTCACTGAATAAATATCTACAAAATTTCATTAGCTTAAACGTCAAAATTTACCTACTGTAGTTTATATGGCACGTAAGAACCCTATAGCGAAGTTTTTCTTTCTTAAGAAATTAATGTATCATATATTTTTATGTACAGTGCTTGTTTCATGTCACTTCCGGAGGTCGCCATAACAACGCGACATTTTTTTCGACTCCTTACCTATATTATAAAAATGTTTATATGTATCTAATTTGTATCCGTCTTGCGTACTTGACATTTTAGTACAGTGCTAATTTGTCCGTACCTATTCAGGTTGTTTTTAAAAAGATGAGAGATTTTTAATGATATCGACCCTTGGAAAATATCCTAAGCATTTTCTAAGTTTTATATATCTATTATTTTGTCAGATTCGGTACACCGTACTAATGTAACCAGGTTGTTTTTAAATATCAAACCTTAGGCAGGTTTAGAGTTGCGATTTGACGTGAGCCAAGATTTATGTTTATGGTATATTTAATTTATAGCATGCTATAAACTACGTTTCAAGCCCTCGATATAAGCGTACGGCAAGAACACGTTCAAGTTTTTCTGTCGCTTAAATAAAATAGTTTATTTTAAAATACATGCATTAGGTATTTAATGATAAGTATTGAAATAATTTTCCACAAAGTATTCCACTGTAATGATGAACGTAATCGAAATCCCTTTAACTGGTAATTCTCTACTTTTTGTTTTGCATTTAAATGTCTTTAAAACTACAATAGCGACAACGGGGCGGACATAAATGGGCGGAATTTTTTAGACAGGCGCAACCGAAGCACGTGATAGTTTTTTGCGAATAGGCGTAAAAAGTCGGTGAAAATCAAAGAATCAATTTTCAAAAGGCGTTCAAGTCAAAATATATACAAATGCTGACCGTAATGGGCTAAACAATAAAAAAATGGATATCTTATTTAAGCCTTAACAATAAGCGCGGCGCATTTAGTGCGGAGCTGCCTCGTATAATAGTTACTTTTATGGTGCAATAAAGGCAGCGTCTTTGTCCACGACTCGGTCAATAAACGTGCCTCAAAGTTACCCTCTCACCAAAATGCCAACTGATCTCAAATATTCCACTCACCGCTGGATCGTTAGGTAGATACGTGCATATTAATTAATATTTAATTTTTTTAAATTGTAACGTTCCCTTATTTTATTTTTACTTACCTTATTTGAAATAAAATAAGGGAAAGGTTTTTGTTATGTTAAGGCTAAGTGCAAATAATTATGACATATTATCACAAAAGTATATAAGACATACCTACTAATAAGTAGATATATCTTCTAATAAGCCTAACAATTTAATAAGCAAAAATAATAGATTTTACTTTAATTATAACTAATATTGATGATATCATATAGAATACATTAGTAAATAAAATAAAATGAGTAAATGTTTAAATCGCTTGATATTTTAAATCGTTTAACATGTTGCAGGTACCTACTTGTAATATTTTCTTACAAAAATGTAAATTTCAAAAGGTATTCCCCCAGTGATCAGGCAGTACAGCGGGGACTTTTGTCTTTAAAATTTAAATAACAAATGAAAACAATGTTGGTAATGGACACAAAGACGCCGCCTACCATAATCCTTTAAAAATCTTATTACTTGGGAAAATAAGTATAATTGTATTATGTAAAAAAAATATTTCAATAACAAAAGGTTGTTAAAATAAACAATATTATCAGTATTTTTTTTTAATATTTCTAAAGTATTTGTAACAGAATAATGTAAAGTAGCCCAAAATGACCTTATTACTTACCTTAGGTACCTATTTGTTTTAAGAGAGATAAAGAAAACCAAAAAATACAATTTTTATGGTTGCTCTCTGTCTCTATTTTATATCCATTGCTACTTTCTTATTTATATTAAAACTAGTAGAAAGCCTGCAACATCGTTTGCATGGACTAGAAATCTTAAAATTCTGTTTATTCCTTCTCTTTAAGGTATATAAAAATCCTCCCTTAGTGCTCCCCTACAATCCCAAATGAACAGCTCCCCTACAATGCCAAATTTCAGCTTTCTACGTCCACTAGTTTCTGTACATTGTCTGTTAGTCACTCACTAGCGTGATCGATTTATAGATTTATAGAAAATATATTATTCATTTTATGAAATAGATACTTGCTAGTAAAGTCCGCAACTTCGTTTGCGTAGACCTTATGGCTCTCGCCGTACTACTTCGATTTACCCGATGACATTGAACATTAGACCAGATGACATTGAAAACTGCAAAAAAGCACTTTGTTTTATATGAGTGAGAAATGATAACATTTATAAATAATAATTAATTAATCCCCGGAACCGATGGGGATCTAACCCATGACCGTTACAATTAAAGTCACTCGCTGACTCACTACGCCATCATGAGCTTAATTCTTATTTATTTTAATGTGCCATGAGAACCTGTCCATGATATTGAACAATTTTTGCCAATGCACGATTTACTTATTTCTTATAGTTTAGCTGGATTGTAATAGTTTTTCATCAGAATTTGTAGGTTTTAAATGTATGGAATTTTATAGGTATGGAAAATGCTGATCACGTTTAACACTTATTATCATGGCAACATTTCCTATACTCTCATAATTTAGCTGTACATATATTCCTGCCTTAGTTGTTCTAGATCGCTAATTCTCACATGTCTCCGGAAAATGCATATCATTCTGAACAACTTTTGTTAAGGTGACATTTTGAAATAATTTAGCAGGTCTATTATGAGGTGTTCCACTTTTCAAAATAAATTTTACGGTAACAAAAAAATACATTCAACAAAAAAAAAATCTACTAAAGGTAGATCTAAAATTATATGCTTACAACCAAGGTATACAGACAAAAATGTTAAATATCGTATTATTCAATTATTATTTCTTAACCACTCACACTTAAATTATCTTTTTGTTTCTTTTCTTCTATATATTTACGAAAAGAGATTAATTGTACAGATTTTTTTTTTTTACATTTTTCTTATATCTAGTAAAGCTAGGTAGATTTATACAATATTATGATTTGAACCCTGTGTTTTTTATATTATGTCTATACGTTTATAGAAAACTTCAGAGTGCTTTGCTGCTTTTTAGATAAAATAATTAACTTATGCTTGTCCATTAAGACAAGCAATTAGGGAAAAAAGGCCAAATCATACTCTTTTAAAGGATTTCAAAAAAGAAGAAGGAGATTGAGAGCAATTCGACTATATTTTTTATGTGTTACCGCATCACTTTATTCAGTGAAGCAATTTTGATGATTTTTCTTTTATACGATAGTTAATGCTTCTGATGTGATCCCGTTTAAATTTAGTTAAGATATGATAACTAGTTTTTGAGTTATTCGTAACAATGTTACTTTTTAATGCATTTAATTTGAGATCCTTTTTTCTTTTTTTTTTATAATCTTAATTATTTTAAATCGTGCTTTACAATTTAATTCTCACCTAAACTCAATAGCATTTACAGTGTTGACATGCAAGTGACAAAAAAGAAATAATTAGTCTGTTATGCTGCTTCTCGAATGACAAAAAACTTTTTTTACATGTGTTTTTTTCTACTCATTTCAATTTAATCATAAAGTACCACTACAACGATATTTAATAATACATACGTTCTAATAAATAATTGTTTTTTTTACGACAAAGTTGTAATTCTTTGATACTTTTAAATTATTTTACATGATACTAAAAAGCTTCTAGAATTAAAATTACAAATGTTTCAATGTTGCTCCTAAATTGTAGTTATTCAATTTGATTTGGTGTATAAAGTATTATATCTATAGCTTAAAACCATTTTCTTTACAATTAATACAAATAGTCTTTATTCGTAAAAAGTACGAATTAGACAAGTACAACCCTATATTATAAGGAAATGTCGTGTCTTTCTTAATTGAAAGTACGCACTTAATATAATAATTGACTTAAAGATTTTTCATAGTCAATTATAGGGCCCGTTATTCCTGTTGATCACGCGACTCTATAACAATATAAAAAATTACATTAGACATTTTTCTCTGGCTTTACATGCGAACCAACATCTATCTACAGGTAGTTAGTGGTTATTTGTTTAAATGTTATATGAAAATAAACTAAGTCGATGAAATATAATTATATTATTAGAATTAGAGGTTAGTATAACGCAATAAAAAATAGTGTTTCTTTTCTGCCATATTCTTTAACAATAAATGAATTTACGCACAGAATGCAAAATTTAAAAACATTTTTTATATATATTTTAGGAATTATTGGTACGTGTCAATATGTCAGTCTGACAGTTTATCATTTTATATGCTAACACTACAATTATTGGTTGTAAATACACTGGTTGATAAAAAAGTTATTATAGAGGTACACCTACATATGTATGTAGTTTTATTTGAAATTTATATTATGATTATTAATATAGAAAAACATAGGTAAGTAGGTACTCAAGTGAAAGGCAAATTCTTAATTTAATTATAGGTAAAATATTTTGCCGTGATTTAAACAAGATAACAATAGCAGCAATAATAATGCGGCGTACGTCCGAAAGTATGAATTTTTTTTTACTAATTTGACAATTATTGTAATAATACAGCCACCAAAATGTAACCGACATATAAAATGACGACTGAAGACTATGTTTTATCAAAACATAAAAAAAATAAACAATCTCACTAATAATTATGTTTTTTCATTGTATTGTTAATTTTGATTAATTATTAGGCAGACAAGGAAGCATTATAACATTTTGCTATTTCATTTTAAATTGTACAGTTAAGATGCAAGATGAAGCCCATAAACTCAAGCTTACTGTTTCAGCCGCAAGTTGCAGTTTGCATGCCTGTAATTACGTAACTTTAGTACCGTAAATGCATATAAGGATTCATTATTGGCTACCCAAGAAAGGAAACGATTTAAATTTTAATAAGAACAGCGATTATGTACCATAAAAAGTTATAAATGTGTAGTTAGCGGGGCTCCCTTACGATAGGCAATTTGCGACGACCGGCTCTTAGGTATATGTAGGAGGTACAACACACGTAGATATAGAATTACGCATACATTTATAATATTTTATTGATACATGTGAACAAAGATTTTTTTGGTATATTCGCGATATAGTGATAAGCTATTCAACTCTAAATTCTCCCTGTTTGAGACAGTTTGCATTTTGGGTGGCGCTAACGAAACCTAAGTCGACTAAAATATAGAGATAGAGAAATAATTCTTAGAATAAAATACTCGTATGCATCTTACCTACACCTATAGTGTTCAAAAATCATGTGATTCAAAACCAACGGAACTAATCATAATAAACAATGTGTGATGCAAATTGTGCGTATCCTTACTATTATTATAAATGCGAAAGTAACTCTGTCTATCTGTCTGTTACGCTTTCACGCCTAAACCACTGAACCGATTTTGATCAAACTTGGTATGAAGATAGAACTAAACTTAAGAAAGGACATAGAATACTTTTTATCGCGAAAAAAATGATAGAGGGGGTTGAAATAGGGGATGAAAGTTTGTATGGAAGTTCCTTATTGTCAAACATAAAATCATGTAAGATTATTTAACTGTTTATAACTTTGACACATAAACCACTTAATCAATTTTGACAAATAGTCTAGACCTTGGGAAAGACATAAAGGATACTCCTTATAAAGGATACTCCTTATCATATCGCGCGATATAACCGAATTTCACGCGGGCGAAGCCGCGGGCGGAAAGATAGTATTGTATATATTGCAAAACAATTAAATAATATTTAAAAAGTATTCATTGTCATAGAATATTTAAAATTAAGTGTTACTTAAAGTACTAACGTAAATAAAATTGTTATATACGTTTTTTTAGTACCACACGTCAAAACAAATTGAAGTAATTGAAACGAAAACAGAGAAAAATATGTTATTAATTACTAATTTACTTAAAAAAAATATTTTAAATAATTTAAATGTTAAAAGTAGATTTATGAAAAAATAATATTAATTTGTTTGGATATGAAATTATAATTAAAAGACATTATGTAATAAAATTCATAAATTATTCAGATTGTTATCGTAGCGCCAAAATATGCTTAGTGTACATTACAGAAGAAATTTGAAATAGCTTTATAAAGAATGTCCCATAAAAAAGTTTTTTTTTTTTAACTTCACGCTGTATCCCGCATATAGCGGGGTAGGCAGAGGGAACCAGAGAACCTAGTGTTAAAACACTCCATTCTCATTCAACATTTCCGTTCCCCACTTTGTTCCACACAAAAAGTTTAAAATAGCAAAATAAGCTTTTGCGTACATCATAACCTAACAAATATAAAGTTAAGTAGAGATTTAGTCAATATCCATTGCCACTGATCTACTTCAAGTGTTTTTTGATTGTTAGATTTTACGACACAACCACACATACAATTAAAATAAATCTCTGGAGGCATTATATACATTCTATATAAATGCGAAAAATCACGGAAACATAATACTTATTAACACTTCTTTAAATTGTGCACAGAAACATTTAAATTAGAGTATCAATAAAATAAAATGTTAATATTCAATGAGCCCAATTTCAATTAGATGGCAGCAGAAGAACAGATTCTCTCCTTCCTTGATAGGAAGGAGACTTCGCAACTTCCTTTTAAGCATGAAAGTGATAATATAATTAAGTGAGATTGTTTTTTGAGAAAATTCTAGACGAAAACATTTGTTAATCTTCGAAAAGAATGTTATATTATCATACATCTAACAGAATATTAATTTATCATAAGTATGTCAAAGCACAGAATGTTGTCCCTCTGAATATTTTAATATTCGACGATACGACGACCTAAAATAGAAGAAGCAGAGATCATTCTTAAGTATGTGTATACCCATTGTATAATGTCCGTTGGCTGGATATAGAAAAATAAGAAAGTAATACAGAAAATATAAAGACTTTGAAGTCTTTCAAAGTCTCTTTAATGTTATCCATTCGCATCTTTTAGTCAGCTATACTAAGTGAAATTATCAAAAATGGACTCGAGTGTAGAGTCACAAATACATTTTTTCTATCTACTTTTATGTAATAAAATTAAACAGTCAAAGAAACAACCTAAATCAATTAGGGATAAAATAAAATGCTCCAAGTATTCTAAGTATTCATAACTAACGTCTAAGTACTAATTATTCATAAGTAACGTCTGGAAAAAAATCCTCTCCTCGATCGAAAGTTCCTTTGAGAACATGTGAAGACATTCTGTTAAAAAGAGACCACAGAAACACAAACATGTACAAACTAAATATTTCTGAAATAAATATTTGTTGATCTTACTTTGGTCCATAATATCGAGAAAATACAAATGAACAATTTGAATATTACTCACGAGTTTCAAAAGATTCAACGAGAAAGGGAAGAAAGTTACATTCTTGACACGTCAAGAAAATAAAGGTAATATAATACTATATTGCAAAGTAATCAACATGAAGGGTTCCGACACCAAATTTCAGAATAAACAATTTGATCAGTTACTTCTGTCGCAAGAACATTGATATTAATATCTATTTATTTTGTAATTAATTTAAATATATAAAGATAAATTAATTTATAATTTCTTGTAAGTATATCATTTTGTTGGGTAATTGGGTTGGGATTGTGAGGTTGAAGCTCAGTGGGGTGCCATTGGAGAGACCTATATAGCAGGGGAAAAGGGCTGATGATGATGATGGCACCATTTTATATATTATTAAAATGATTTTGACGTGCTTAACCTAAAACAATTCAATAAAATTTGCGTTTTGTACATATTTAAGCAGAGTGGTAACTCTGTTTAAAAGAAAAGATTAAACATTTATTACTTTATTTTCGCTTTTGTCTTTTTTCTATTTAACGATAATTTAAACCAATGTTTTACTAAAACAAACTATTGAAAAATTTAAAAGCTTTCGCATAATATATGTAAAATGTTTCATGTTTTTTCTTTAAAAATCATTATTTCTGTTAATCAGCTTATGTTCCACTTATTATCATACGTATGTCCACATGGGTAATATATAGTGGGCATTATTAGCGGGCTCGGGACAATCAAACGATGTGATAGCGGATTCGGCGGCGCGTTTCATGTTCGCCTTTGTCCATTGTAATCCGCCGCCTGTGCCTTCCTACTCACTGTACGTAGTGTGCACCTCTAGATAGGAACTAACATTAACAGAATAAATAAGAATAAACAATAATCATCAATCGATTGATAACAGTTTTCATCATGAATGGACAGAGAAATTAGGTATATATTTTTAATATTACTGGTAGAGACGCTTTAGCAATATCAATGTCAAATACGTGTTTTGTAAACTCTAACTTTTATATTAATTTCATGCATAATTTTCATAATATTGGCTCCAAAGTTATTCCTACATAAGTATCAATATAATTATTATTTGATTCATGAAAATTTTCTACATCCGGCATCATTCAAAATAAGCTTTTTCAGCTCAGCTTTTGTAGATAAGCTTAGATTGCAAAATGCTTACGTTACTTTAGCTTGAAAAATGTTTGCTTCCACTATTCTTATATTTGAGTGTTTTAGTATAGAGTTGATTAATGTGGTATACCTAATTTTTATATCAATACCATAAAGATTTAAAATGAATTTAAATTAAAATTATTCATAAATAAATACATAAAATAAGCAAGCAGAGTACTTAATCAATAAATGACATTATATTCGTAGAAATTCATAAATATTTTTACTTTTCAGGCTTCAAATACTATTATTTTTAAAATCAATGTTATACCAAATTTCTAATTACCACTTAAAGTAGCAAATTCGTTTAAATACCATTACAGCAATTAGCGTTTCGTAGCTACAGCACACAAAGTAATAGGTACATAATAAAACAATATTGTATCACAATGAATTTTAAGAGCAAATAAAAATGAAGATGTATAAATTCACCTAGCGTTAATTACTTTATAGTCTGCACGATTTAATACCGATTTGATTTACTAAACATTCCATCAACCAATTTATTTATTTATATAACTTTATGGATGGTAGGTACGTTGACGCCAATTAATTCGTGGTCACATTCAATTAAAGTTTTACAGCTATTTAATTAGCATGAATTACCTAGTCCAAAACATAAAATCGAAATTAATGTCAAGGTGAATCTTTATTTACTAACATCATATGGAAATAATACGTCAGTTGCAAAATTATACGGAAGTACTCATAGAGTAAGAAAACGAAGATGGTATTCGTTCAACGCATATTTTTAGGGTTGTTCGTAGTGTGTAAGGTAGTTCATAAAACAAGGTGACGCCGTTTTGTTTCCAAGCAGCATTTTTATTGTACACTATATAAATTTATGGAATCATCATCGAGGTGTATAGACTTCTCTATTCGCAGCGGGTCCATAACCATTACGGCGTTTAGATAAAAGCTTATAAAACCTCGTTTGCACGGTGATTTTTAGAGAACACAACTAAAGCCATATATTTTGTAAAATAAAAGTTATAATGAAATCAACTTGGTTATTGATATATTAATGTTTAAGTATCGGCATTTTATTTATTAATTGACTGTATAGATCAACATTTTAACTTACCTACGTGATCTATAAAATTGAAATTTGAAATCGGGTCGATAGATAAAATTAAATGTTAAAAAATATACCGATTTGGATTTGGATATCGACTGTTAAAAGTAGTATGCTTTCGCATTGTCCTTTCACGCTATAGCATTTTCTCGTAGAGTACGGTCCAATAGTATTTTTATATTTATGTTGTACATGGGATAAGATGGTGTGCGGCATTGTTACATACAGAGAATGTAGCTATAAAAATAAGAAAAAAACAATAAGTATGTTAAATTGTTATTTACGTATGTTTTCAATATCAACTACCTTGTACCTAGAAAAATCTTAATAAAACTCAAATGCTTGTAAAATTAAAAACTGACGTCTTCAAAAAATTCAATTTTAGGATAGGTAATAAGATATATCAAATTAGAGCACTTTAGGGATAAGATGAAGGAAATCTAACTTATAATTAAAAAGTAAATATTTTAGAACAATAAAACTTCCCGACACCCGGCAGCTGTAAATATTAGGCATGTGTATAGTATATATCGTGGTGCGAGCGAGGGCTCGTTATTTTCTGGTCAATTGCCTCTTTACTGCGCCCGCGCATCCTCACATCCAATTACGGCCCAGCCGCCAATGCTATAAACTGTATTCGTTTTTAGATAAGTCATAAATATAAAAGGAGCCCATATTATTTCAAACCATATATTAAAGAAGATAAAGTATTCTTCGCAACGAACATTTGCATCATAATATGACAGCGTATCGCAGCAAATGCAAATTATGCTTAGGTAAAACGTGTTTGTTGTCCGTCTTGAGTTTTATTTTTTATAATTATGTCGGATTGGTTACTTGGAAATGCATTCAAAGGAATCGAGGATAGTTCGAAGTTGTTTAATAGGCTTAGATTAGAAGTTAAAAGCCGAGCCGTGGCCAGCAATAAGGATCCATTAAAGGTAACTCTAGACCTCATGTTAAAAAATCTTATACTTATGACATAAGTATATCAGATATTATGGCATAGACAAATATTGTCTATTATAATATTAATATGTTAAAAAATAAGCACATATAATTATTATGAGATAAAATTCACATTAACACTATTGCTTAATTTATTATTTTTATTTATTTGTATTTGTGTACATATATGCAAATGGTTATTTATTTTAACAGTTAGGTGTATATTATTGTATACAGACAACTATAGGACGAGTATAATTCATAACGGTTTGAAGTTATTCTTCTGAAAGAATTGTTTTAAAACGTTCATGTCTTTTTGCCGATATCAGGTTAATGAGATAATAAACAATAAGTTTTGCAAGTGCAATTAGCTGGAATACCGACAAAGAACTCAAATCTTTGAAGTTGCCGCTGCCAGCATCCGCTTTCTCTCCGTAGATAATGCCGGATATGACGTGGCCTTGCCGAGAGCTTTTCACGATTACGTGATAAATTCCAGCTTTCTTATAAAAAGCTCCTTTTATTTATTTAAGGACCTAACATTGAGTCATACAGTAAATTGAGTTTTTTTAGTTATAGAGTCTTTTTAGATATTTTATATTTTTAGAGATGATAGATATTTATCGTTAGTACCTATTAATAATTAAATCGCTTAAGGGTTCGCTTGTGAATTATGAAATTGGTTCACATAATAATTTAAGTAATTATTACATACTACTTATAATACTGTATTCGATTACAAAAATTCATTGTCTTGACCAATCGAATACGATTTTTTTGTTTTCTCAATCAGTTTAGTGCGAAGTTGATTTTCACCACCTAACAAGCAATATTTTTATATGGACAGAAGGTGTAATCATCAACGTTTTTATACAAAGCGTTCTACTCACATATAAGTAACCCGCAATGCGGAAGGTGTTAGTTATATGTCGTATAACGGTTATGTAATGGCCTTTGACAGATATTGATTGAACTTAATACATCCTTAAATAAATATTTCTTTTTATATCATTTTAAAAAATCGCACACCCAAAACTTTTTTAAAAGGCAATACGTGTTAGCATTCTTTTACATATAACTGTCAACAGACCGCCGTTTATTGCTTGCTTACGGGTGAATTCATTAAATTTACGATACACTATCTCTCACGGGGAATTTAATGCGATTTAATAGTGATGCATTTTTGATTATTTTCCCGAACAAAAGGAGGGTAAGACCAAAAGTGGGGACGAAGGGCGGGAGCGGCGTTCGTAGCGGGCCAATAAAGGCGCGCAGTAAATCCACGTAATTTAGAGCGGTTGTAAATTAAAGTTCCGCTATAAACGTGGCCGGGCCGCGTACCTGCCGCGCCCGCGCCGCGCCGCGCCGCCGCCACCGCCGCCACCGCCTACGTCACGCCAACCATTGTAAATCAACTGCCGCCACCGCGTCCTACGAACTTGCTGCATGACCTGTTCCTATGTCGTGCTTAATATAGAATGCAAACACAATACTACCTATTTTAATTATGGTACCTAGAAAATTACCGCACAGCTTCTATCAATATTTAAATTCTTGCTCTTATACTTAATATCCACTTCATATCAACCACTTTACATCAAAAAAATATTTACATATCAAAACTTACACTTTTTTGGACAAAAAAGTAGAAATATTTTACGAAATTTTCTGAATACAAATAAAATTTAGGAAATATTAAAAACTAGCTTTCCGCCTGCGGCTTCGCCCGCGTGAAATTCGGTTATATCGCGCGACGAGGTAAGGAGTAGCCTATAGTCTTTCCCAAGGTCTAGACTATTTGTTAAAATTGGTTAAGTGGTTTAGGCGTGAAAATTGTAAACAGTTGAACAATCTTACATGATTTTATGTTTGACAATAAGGAACTTCCATACAAACTTTCATCCCCTATTTTGTCCCCTTCTTCCATTCTTTTTTGCGATAAAAAGTATTCTATGTCCTTTCCCAAGTTCAATTCTATCTTCCTACCGAATTTAATAATAAAATCTAATAAATGTGAAAGTAACTCTGTCTGTCTGTCTGTCTGTCCGTTACGCTTTCACGCCTAAACCACTGAACCGATTTTGATGAAATTCGGTATAAAGATAGCACTGAACTTGGGAAAGGACATAGGATACTTTTTATGGTGAAAAAAAGGGTGGAAGAGGTTGAAATAGGGGATAAAAATTTGCATGGAAGTTCCTGATTGTCAAACATAAAATCATGTAAGATTGTTCAACTGTTTAAAACTTTCACACCTAAACCACTTAACCAATTTTGACAAATAGTCTAAACCTTCGGAAAGACAATAGGCTATTCCTTACCATGTCGCGCGATATAACCGAGTTCCACGCGGGCGAAGCCGCGGTCGGAAAGCTAGTTTATAATATTAGTAAGGATTAAACAACTTAAACTAGTAGGTACATACTTTAACATATCGAGCTTAATTTATCTATAAACTAACATTTAATCTATCTCAATTCTCAATTTAATATAAATATTTAAGAATCTAAGAAATGTCATACTGTACTATTATATAGCGAGTATTCTGTTATTGAAATTCCTCAGAATTATAAATTATAACCATGTACGAGTAAGTATGAATAAATAACACTTTATAGAGATTATGGAAAGAGCTTAGTTAGGTAATATCGTTAATTATAATATACGTATAGGTATACTTTTGATTTATTTAGAAACAAAAAAAAAATGAAGATTTTTTCACGACAACACCAGGATGAGTGACATTTGAAGTCAGTTATCTCTTTATATAGATGTAGAGTTATAAAATCCTTCCAACGCCTGATGCAGAGTGATTTACTACGCGATCGGGGTACAATATATAGAGTTTACTTTAGACAATCTGAGATGGATGCACAATACTTCGTATAATTTATTTATACACGTAAACTAGGAACCCTTTATGCATTTGTTGGGTTTAGGTTAGATAACACAGATAATGTGTCTCTTTATGGCTAAAATCGTAAAACGGGATAGTATTACGGCACCATGGGGTTGGTTGTGTTTGTTAGATGAAAAGAGTAAAATGAAACTACAATTGATAGAAATAAATATTCACTAATTTAAGCCGTTAAATGTCCAAAATTATACTTTAAGGTGTAGTTGAATAATAAATATTATTTATTTATGCTTAAATAGATATTTCGATAGATGGATCTTAGTCACAAAATAAAATATTTTTGTAACTGTAATAAATCTCCACGATTATTTTGTAAAATTCAGAATTTTCGCTTACAGTGGACTACATGTAACTCATTTGAATAAGATACGAATTAGTTATTGTATAAGTTACGAATTTAAGTTTCTATTATACTTACTTAACTGTATACTTGTATACGTAATCACACAAGTAATCGAATAATTTTGAACAACCGTCAATTTCTATATGTATCTTTTACATACTCATAAATACAATTAATAAGACAAATAATAATTTATCTTTGATCTTTTAGCACCTCATTAAAAAAGATATAGAAAAGAAAGAATGAATTATTAATGTGTAAAATCTCGGAAAGGTCATGCATCAAAGAGCCGTCAAAATATACGACGCCTTTCCATATCTCAGAAAAAGATATTAGGTAAAAAATATTGATGGATAAGAGGCAGGTAGAAGGCGGTGGGCGACGAAGCACGCAATATAGCGAGCATTGAGCCTTTTGTTATCTGTGCGAGTGCTGAACGAAGCTCCGCCCTGGCGCGATCGTCGCGGGCCTCACATCACTACATCCAACATGGCGGTGCGACGCGTCGCACCGGCTTATATACATTGCATGAAAATCACTTTTAATTAATTCACAGCAATCAAACCGCGTCCATGGCGCCACATTTATGTATGTCGTTTTCATATCATTTTAAAGCTCTACATTTGATTTCTCCAGAGAGTCTCAGTTGTGTTTTGTTTTGTGGGTTTATTATGTTTATAAACAGTGCGTTGTTTTGCTGTCATTAAGTCGTACGCGGCTTTTGGTTAATGTAATTGCAGTGACGTAGCAATAAAATGGTACGTGAATATTATGATAATTACTTGTTTATGAGTAGCCATATGCATTGTGAACAAAAGATACGTTTATAAGAGCTATATTTCATTCTTGTAGATAAAAAATGAAATATGCTTTTTATACTAAGTATAATACAAAAAAAACACTTGCACACACGAATGACATTTATACTTATATTACTGGTTCAGCTCGCAACTACGTTTGCTTAAACTATACCTAATACGTAAAATATTGTTTCCATAGGATTTTCGGGAAAACCTCTCTTAGTACTCAGCAGTAGTTTCGGCTGTGTGTTATCTGTCAGTCCTAGTATTCCTCTAAGAAGATGAAAATATATATCTTTGTAAAGTATGAAATATTTAATAGATTTAAATATTTTTTTATCATTTTCCGACGCCAGCTCTAACAATTTGAAAGTAATACTTACTGATCTCTGCATCCGAATTGTTTAGAGACAGCGTTTTAAGTTTAAAATCGTTAAATAAACCTACTAATATTTTTTCCATGACAGTTTCGTTTATATGTCATATGCCAACCTTGTGAGTTGTGAGCACTTACTTTTTAAAATCATGGTGATAAGAGAGGAATCCTTATCATTAAGTCATCCATTTGGTGCAAATTGTTTTACTTAGTACCTACTAAGCCCGCATCTTCATTTGCGTGGACTTTAGTACCCTTGCCGTACTTGCTTTACTATATGAAGACATTAAATTTTGCATTTGATTTTCTCTATTATGCGACTTCCAACTGGATTTAAAATTGAACAGCGGAACTATACTACACTTAGTCTTACAGGAGTAGTGAAATGAAAACAATTTTAAAATAATCAGTCCGTATACTGAGAATCGAACTCTTGACGCGTTTACAATCAGACAAAGTCTTACTACGCCATCATGGCTTCAATTTTTAATGATTTTAATTTGTCATGAAAAACTGCACATCATAATGAATAACTTTTTAAAATGCACCATTTACTCATTTTTATAGTTCTACTATGAGTGGCTGGTTTATTATGACTTTTTTAGATCTTTAATTATCTTATGTCAAGGGAAAATGCATATCACGATGTACAACTTTTTTTAAGGCGCATTTCATTATTTCTTACAGTTTCACTGGACTATTATAGATTTCATCAGACGTTCTAGATCTTCAATAATTTGTAAGTTGAGGAAAAATGACCATCATGCTAAACAACTTTTATTATTCTTTAATTCCTTAAAATTATGGTTCTGGTGTTCCACTTTCTAAAATATACCATCAAGTCATATTAATATATAAAGCATATTAGATATAAGTACAACAAAAAAGTTTCATTCGAATCCGTCCAGAAGATTCAAAGATATGCGCGTACAAACGGTCAAACGGACGGACGGACGGACGGACGAACAGACGAACAGACAAACAAGCAAAAAGACATAAAAAATTAAAAATCATACATTTATATTCTTCTGTTTTTATAGCCTGTTGTAGCGCAGAACCCCTGCGCCACAACAGGCAAGCGAGCGACTGTAAATGCGACAGGTTGTGGGTTCGATTTCCTGGGTTTGGTAACAAGGCAAAGCGCGGCGTTGAGTTCCGCCACTCAGCACATAATGCCTTAATTCGGCGGAAAGTGGGGAATGGAGTGTCTTAATACTAGGTTCCCTCTGCCTTCCCTTCTATATGGGATACAGCGTGAAGCTATGTATGTCTGTTTCTACAGACATACGTTTGATATTTATTTATACTATGATAATGATTTATCATAATATAGATAAATATAGATTATTTTACTGCACGCAGAGGGAACCTAATGTCTACGCTGATTGTTCTCAGTTTATTTATTATTACATTTTAAAATATTTACAATCTATACTATAATAAAAAACTAAAAAAGTGTGTTTGTACATGAATTTAATACACGAAAAAAATATTTAGAGCGATGAGAAAAAGAAATATAATATGAATCTATGATTTTTAAAATTTCTGTCTGTTTATCTGTTTGTTTGGGTATCTTTTCGAAACCACTGGACGGATTCGGATGAAACTTGAAAGGTTGGTAGGCTTGGGTAGGACTTGAGGTATAATTAATTTTTAAAACTTGCACAGTTGATGTAGAACCATAACAGAATATCTAAACTATAAATAAACAGGAAAAGTCGGCGTGACAAAAGCTGTTCAGTTTGATGAACATTTTCTGTTGTCATATAAAAATTTTACATATGAAACATCTGATGAAGATACGTGATAGCTTAGCTAAACGTTAACATATAAGGAATGATGCGTTCAAAAAGTGGTTTAGCTTGTGCACTTGTCATTGATATAAAACATTTGAAGATCTGGAAAATCTGGTGAAGAGTCATAAAAGTCCATCTAAACTCAGAAATAAGGATATTGCCTAAGAAAAGATGTTCAGCGTGATAAGAATTTTCTGTTGACAGTGTCTGACTGTAAACACGATGGTTATAAGTTCATTCTTCATTCAGAGATGAGTATATTCCATAATGAAAGCAGCAGATCTTGTCTAATTTTCGATCAAAAAGGTTGATAAGAAGAATTAATGTGAAAGGTCACAAGGTCCACGCAAACTGGGCTTGTTGCCCACAAAGTAATAAGTAAAATGCTAAGTAGTATTTAATAAATAGGATTCCCTCTTATCAACCGATTGTGTTTAGATATATTCTTGAGGTAGCAGAAATTGGTAAATATCTCTACATATATTCTAATAACAAATGGTAAGTTCGAACAACCCTGTAAATTTCGTCCTAACTGGATTGAATGTATGGCGTAGTGGTCAGAGTTGTTAGATGGTTTCTGAGTGGTCCGGGTTTGAGACCCGCTACGTTCAAATTTTTAACAAATTCTCTAACTAACATATTTTTCTTCTCCTAAGTGCGTAAATAACACTTTAAAATATTAAAACTGCTTCAAGCTAATGAGTTAAGCTGAATATTAACTATTAAGTCCTTCGTTACTAATAAAACATAAAAATAAATTTAAGCAGCATAACTTAAAAAAAAAATAGACTGACTGTTATATCTATTCCAATATCGAATCTTATTCTAAATTCTGTTATTATAAATAAAACAAAGGGATCAAATTTCGAGACATTAAATCGGTTTTGCATTCATATTGCGAGGCTCCCCCGCCATTTGCCGACGTCCCCGAGGTGTCGTTAGCGACATCTCGCGTCGTGATTTATTCAAGTCTACACAACTGACACATAAATGTCGCTTTTGTTTCGCTTTACTGGCTGATTTAGGGGGAAAAGAGAAATATTATTTTATTTAATATGTAAGAAGTAGATATTGGTGTTAGTATTCACGTTTTTAAGTGTTTTGTTTTGATATAGGAAAAGTAAAATGAAACGATTTACTTCTAGATATGCTAATTTGGTTTGAACATAGGTTTCATATTGCCATGCCATGTGCTCTAATTAAAAAAAAGACAAATGAGTCAGGTTCTCTTGGTACACGCCGTCTGTCTCGATTTCAAAATACTTAGATATAAGTAAATAAATTTCTCGCTAAAAAATTGCAACAAAAAATGTACTAAGTATCGTGATAATCGTGATGTAATTAACTCATAGTATCAAAGTACCTTATTAACAATTTTATTATCATCATCAAAAGATAGAAGGTTTTTTCTATTTAAAGATAAATCACATTTAAGTATTTCGAAATATAAATATTACTGAATGCCTCATCTTCCGTCCATTTCTCTATCAATATTATAGTTTTTATAAAGATCACATAATACAATATTTCTTTAAATTAAGGAGATATGTCTCTTAGAGATTAGAAAAATAACAACAATCGCCGATACATCCATCTTGACTACGCTACGAGTGTTTAAAGAATATTTTATGTAGCTCTGTAAGCACCTAAGATTAGCCAAAATATATACCTACTAGGAAAATTACATCTGTTGTAATAGCACTTGCTAAAGAACTGCGTGCTAATAATTTCATAAATAATTTATGATAGGAGCATAATCGAATATAGTAGAGTTCAGTGGTGAGGCGTCCATACAACACGGTTCCCACCGGCTTGACTAACTTTTTAAAGTACAATTACGAGGCCTAAAAAAAGGTCGCCAGGAAAGTGAGAGGCTCGATTTGTAATGAAGTTTACAAAAAAAAAAAGACAAAGTCAAGCAAGGTGTAGGAGTTAAAAAAAAATATTGGGCATAAATTACTAAATATCTTCACATCCAATATCGGCTTTCCTAAATATTTGTCCCGGCTTCTCTAAATTTAAATAGGTAAGTTCAAAACAGACCTCATAAAACCTTATGTACGAGAATATGAGAATGATAAATTTTTACTTATAAAGTGCACGAAATAGAAACGCAAAACAAGTAGTTAACCGTACGAGAGTTTTGTATACTGTTAGCTTCAAAATAATAATTATAATAATAAGCCCTTTTATTCCTAACTTTGGTAGGTTTGGAATTTTTGCACAATTGTTTCTTAGTTAGTCTTTTAGTAAGAGCACAAAGAAACAAAATAACCAATGAGTGATCAATGGAGGCTGTAAAATATTTGTCTACTAAATGTACATTATTTAACTCGAATCAACCCCTGATTGATTTTTAAAAAAAATGTTGCAGTGGGTTATAACCACTGCTCCGAGCTCATTTCCCTGCAATGCGATGACTTTCCATGATGACAGTACAAAGAAGTGTCTACTCACTTATGGGAAACATATCGGCTATCCTTTTTGAAAAATATTTTATTTAATTAAATATTTAATTAACATAATTAAATTGAAAAATATTTCATATAATTGTGCGGATTACATTAGAGTTAGA
This sequence comes from Philaethria dido, assembly GCA_033558755.1. Lineage (NCBI taxonomy): Eukaryota > Metazoa > Arthropoda > Insecta > Lepidoptera > Nymphalidae > Philaethria > Philaethria dido. The sequence goes on from JAKGSA010000397.1 coordinate 128,303, forward strand.
TTCTATGAAACTAGCTTGTATAATGGGTTGTGTTCTGAAGAATTGTTTGACATGATGCCCACGGCTACTTTTCACCATCGCACCGCTCGCCATCGACAGGGAGTTCATGCTCACAGTTTGGAGCCTAAATGGTCCCGAACAGTTCGATTTCAAAGGAACTTTCTTCCGCGGACTCTCCAACTGTGGAATGATCTCCCTGCCGAGGTTTTCCTAGAGGGCTACAATATGGGGTTCTTCAAAAGGGGAATAAATAGGTTTTTGAAGGGTCGGCAACGCGTAAGTGATGCCCCTGGTGTTGCAAGCGTCCATAGGCCACGGTAACCACTTACCATCAGGTGGGCCGTATGCCTTGTTGCCACCGTCGTGGTATAAAAAAAAAAACTTATGACTAATAATTGACGTGTAAAATATTTAAACTCTATAGGTAGTTTTTACGCGCAATAATTATTGACAGTCACGAATTAGTATGAATATTTCAGTTAATCTTAAATTTTTACATGTAATGATGATTTGTAGTATATTTAATTAGTAAATATTTATCGTATTTTTCACCAGTAAGTATAACGTAACTAAGATTACTCAATGTATGTATGAAAATAAGAAGGAAATATATGAAATGTTTGTTTACACGAATAGATCTATTTAAATGTTATAATTAAAAAATAAGTATAGTAGTTAAATAAGCCTTATGCTGTATAATCATTACGAAGCAGATGAAACAATCAAACATATTTATGTTTATGTGTCACTCGCGTGCTTACTTCGTTATCAATGTCAGTCAGTCAGTGTCAGTGTTGGTAGATGTAGACGGTACATACGTTGGTAGCAGTGGCGTAGCGTCCTTATACCATTACCATAACCATTCCGATCGGCTTACCTTTTATAAATTAATATCAATTAGTGGCAGGTTTCCCAGCAGATTAGAAAAAATTTGGAGTAAGATCGCAACAAACAAGCTTGACAACACTTATTTCGGATCGGCTATATATATCGGCTTACCTCTATATACCGGCTTCTCTATATATCACTGCTTACCTTAATAACATTTTCACCCTGCGGTACTGGTAGGTAAGAACTATAAAGCGAATTGAAAAATTTATTGACAGTCAGTCACTTATGGGGCCTATTAAGGGAAAAAATAATACAGACCACATTTTTAACATTCTTATAACTTTTAATTAGGAACTCTTACCTTTGTTAGTAATGTATAATATACTAAACACAGGTATAATCAATTACAGCGTTGTATTAAGGAACGGTAAAAAGATTCCGAAAAAAGTGCTTGCTCCCATTACTCGATATATGCGGGTAATGAAAGCCTATTTAGAGCTTATATGGGAAAAGGAAACCATAATATAAAAAATATTTGTCTCTTATAAAAATTGAAGTAAATATATTTTAAATTACATTTTAGCTATTTATATAAAGTAAAAACAATTAAATTATTATTGATTTTAACAGAAGTAATTTGAATTTTTTGAACAGAAAAAAAGCAATATAGGTAATTATTATATTAATTAACTAAACAAAAACTTAAATCTCATGCTACGTAAAGAAGATAAAGGTAACGATGTAGTTGAGGAAAATAAAAAGTAACATATGAAAAACAATAAACGAAAAATTAAGTTATACCTGTGTATGAAGATAATTCTTAAATTAAGACAAATAATATAAAATTTTTGAATTAAACAAAAAACACACATATAATAATCTGGACTGTGATAGTCCAGAACATTCTTCATGGGCCCACTTACCGCAACTTCTGCATTTCACCACAGCTCCTCACTTTTACTCGTACCTAAAAAAATGGTATATACAGCTATTAAAATGGAAGGAAAGGAAATACATTTTTAGAAATCCGATGTTTCGAACACTTTACATATTAGTCCGTGATAACAGGTAGACAAAACAATAATGTTTTTCTGAATTCTGAAATATATGCGATTAATCCGGTTAAAATAGTTTCATTTAATATGTGCAAAAATAGTGAAAGTCTGATATCTCATTATTTTTTATTTTTTTATTTTTATTTCAACCAAAATTTATATCTATCATTACAGGTACTTTGCCCAATTCGATAGTTAAGCACATAAACACATATTTTAACTTATAACAATACAACAAACATATATCAAAAAAATTAATAAATAACATAACTTTTATAACAAAAAGGCTATCCTTGTGAATTCACTCAGTGTACAAGTAAAGATATCCGTCTCCTCTGCTACAAGGTTGAGAGTGCAAAGCGCGCGAGTCAGCGGCGCCTGGTTTAATAAATTAGTGCGACCGCGAGGTACAGTCAGCAGATGAGGCCGACGTCGTCGCCACACATATTTGTTCCATCAACATCGTAACTGTGAATAATAGGCCTATGCGCACGCGAAAACGTGATTGTAGCACATTTTTGGATGTTGAGTTGTAGAAAATTTATAAATATAAAGCTCCCTCTTCTGTATACTCTGGAAAGTGTGTCGGGTAATGTAAGAGCTTTGCTGGACTATCATTACCCGCTTACCACTATTTTGGGAATTAATAACATAAACATGTAATTTTATTTTCAATCACAACTTAATCAGTTAGATGACCAATTATTATGATTATTGCATATCTTGATTCATTTACTAACAATGAATGAGCCTACGTTCCGTACCCGCTAGTTTTCATTTCACTGTACTTACTGGATAACTAAAGCATAGTTATTTAATATAGGAACTAGGCGTGAAGTTGTAACATTGGATTATGTAAACAAATTTCGTGTTTTATGTCTAAAAAGGATTCATTGACTAGCTTATTTTAAATTATAAAATAGATTTGTAAATTAAAAATTTTTAGATATTTTTTATAGCACGGCATTATACATAGAGTCCTTTTTTAAATAAATACTTAGTAAAGGGTTTTAATTTTGTCAACATTTCAATTTCGTAGCATGACGCGGCAAGTTTCTAAATTGTCTAGCATACAGAAAATCCTAGACAATTGAATTTTACATTTTTATCTAATTAGACTACTGTAAGTATAAAGATACTTAAATTCATTGTCATCATGATGTGAAATCACTGATCGCAACTATCATCAATCTGCATATAGCTACGTGCTATATGTATAGGTACATATAAGATATATAATATCTTTTTCACCTAATTAAAAAATCGAGAAGATTTAATTCGATTATATTTTTTTCATGTGTATATCTTTTTACTGGTTGAACAAAATTTGGATGATGTCTGTCGTGGCGCAGAGGCACAAGCGTGCAAGTGTAAACGTGACAGGTTGTGGGTTCGATTCCCACTCCAGGAAATGGAATTCATCATTTCCTGGGTTGGTAACAAGGCAAAGCGCGGCGTTGAGTTCCGCCACTCAGCACGCATTGCCTCAATTCGGCGGAAAGTGGGGAACGGAATTGATGTAAGAGAGCGGAGTGTCTTAACACTAGGTTCTCAGGTTCCCTCTGCCTACCCTGCTATATGCGGGATACAGCGTGAAGTTAAAAAAAACAAAAAAAAAAAAAACTTTTTTATATGAACGCTAGTGCTTTTGACATGGTCCCATTAAAACTTAATTAAGATTTGTCAAGTACTTTTGAGTTATTCATAATAACTTTACTTGTTAGTGCATTTTATTTGAAGTTCATTTTCTTTTCTTTGTTAAAATCTGAAATTACTATATACATTATGTTATCAATCATCATCATCTAAAATCCATAATTCGGTATAGCTCTTAATATATGAAATAATTAAGAAAAATATACAAAAATGCTATGGTATATTGTTTGTTTATTGTAAGTTATAATCCCACTTAGGTATATGAAGTACTCATTAAACATTCTAAGTCGAGTATTTATTCATTTGTTCACAAATCTATACTTCTTCTTATAAAACATAAAAAAAAAAAAAATGTAGATAATTGTACATTGTATAGTTATGTTTTTATTTACGAAAAAAATAATTTATTTATTATAATTTTTAAACATAATAATCTTTATAATAAAATATGAATATGAATTTTACTTCTATATGATAAGTAGGTATTTTTTAAAATTTTTGTCTGTTTGTACACGCATATCATGATTGATTTTGATAACTTTATTGACAGCTGCTAGCCTGAGCAAAATACAGAGCACAAATTATGAATATAAGTCATTTGATTTTGAAAACTGGCACATTTGATGTGATTGATCAATATAGTCCAACAAAACAAAACTTATTCAGCTTCTTGTCGAAAAATATCTGTAGATATATAAATATTAAAAATGCAGAAATATCTGGGGGAAGAAACCATACCATACTTAATGTCCAGCTAAACTATAATATATAAGGAAATGCTACCTTAACAAAAGTAGTAATGATAGGCATTTTTCATTGATATAACGAATAAACATATATACATAATGAGTTACTACAAAAGTTTCACGCTGTATCCCGCATTGCAGAGCAGAGTGGAACTCAGGTGTTATGACACGCCGTTCCTCTTCACTTCCGCCTTCTGAATTGAGACATTGCGTGCTGAGTGGCGGAACACCGTGCACTTGCTCCTGTTTGTTAGTCACCCAGGAAATGAAAATTCCATTTCCTGTAGTGGAATCGAATCTCCACAACTCGGTCGCGTTTCACAGTCGCACAGTTGTGCCTCTGTGCCAGGACAGGCGTTAACGATTAAACATTTGAAAAATAAAAAATATATCGAAAATCTTACCTCATCATCTATATGAAAGTGATTTCTATTAGTTCACCCATCACGTCAAAACTACTGAACGTATCGCAATGGGACTTCAGCCATTCGACACAGAATAATTTATAGATGGTCATAGACTGTTCATTTTTTTAAATACACAGAGATAACTTTCTGAATAAATCTAATCTTTTTAAATTTTATTTTTATATAAAATGTTTTTCCAATATCAATAAAAAAAAATACATTTTTATATCATTTCCTTGTATCATTACTAAGCAAATTATCTATCTACCTATGCTATTTTAAAACAGTAAAATGACAATACGAATATGAGATTTTTGAAGGTGATGAAGTTGAGGGAAATAACTAGTATAAGTGTGTACTCATATAATATTAGAAGCGGATTGCCTCTATGTGGTAAAGACGACATCATTTTGGGTCCGAGTTTCCATTTCAATGGGTGGTATATGGAGTAGTATGGCACAGATCATGGAGATCACGCAAATCAATGGGTCCTAAATAACTTTTTTATTAAGCAATATTAATGTCTAAAATTAAATAATTTATAATGTAAAACAGTTTACATATTATTATTTATTATATAAAAGTTGTAATTAAGTAAAAGTTATAAGTAGATATAGGAAGAAATGTATAATAAATTAGTGCAACAAGTAGTTCAGTCATTTTAATTTTTATTTATGGATACAGTACATTCTTTATAACGGGTTTATAAGAACTAAAATTTTACGTTAATAACTTATTTAAAAAAAATTTAATCGATTATCTAACTGTCAAAAATGGATCTTTTATTTGTTGAACAATGTTATCCGCTGGATGCGAGAGGCGTAAGACCGATCGCCGTGGAAATCCTTAGGGAAGGCCTATGTCCAGTAGTGGGCGTCGCACGGCTGATACGACGACGACGACAAACATTGTTAGCAGGGCTTAAAGCCAATGTAAATTTTACTTATTATAAATTATACTTACAATAGGTATGTGATCTGACGCGCGGATGCTTAATGAGAAATATACTTATTTATGTGAATTTTTAATTCTATCTAAAATTATTTTTCATAAATTAATATACAGGTTTTGGAGCTAAGTAGAGAAGGTTTGTTTACAGCATCACGCCCGCAAAGAACGATATGCAGAGGGTACCTGTGAACCTAGTTATGATATTCCGTTCTCTTAAGATTTCCGTTCCCCACTTTTCGCTAAATTGAGGCATTGAGTGCCGCGCTTAGCCTTGTTACCAGGACGAGGAAACGAAAATAATAAATATTAATTATTATAAATATATAATATTTTCATTCTCTGGAGTGGGAATAGAACCCACAACCTGTCGCGTTTACAGTCGCACGCTTGTGCCTCTGCGCCACGGCTGGCCTCAGTAAGTAGAGTAAGTTAACACTAGAAAAACTGCATTAGAGAAAAGTGTTTATTCTTGTAGGCTACCTGTTTTCTAAAATGGTGCGAGTGTGGGTAAAATTATTTTGAAATAGTTTGCTGTTTTCTTCGGAATTTTCTCAATTCGCAAATTTCTCTAACTTAGAAGATCGAAATGTGCCAAAGGAAAAAAAGGCTGTTTTAGAAAAGATCAAATGAGACCAAAGACTATGTTACCGCTAGGTTTAATTTTATTTTATTTATGGTTTATGTCATAGCTATCTTACCTTTAGTTCTATGGCTAGCACTCCCGAAAGCCTCGGGAGAGATGGCCAATCTTGATTTTTTTAAAAATGTTTTTTAGGACAATTTCGCTAAAACTTGTTACTAGTAGATAAATAATAAAAATAACTCAACAACGTATTATTATAGATAAAGGGTTTTATAGTACTAGGTAAGGGTATTTCTAATAACGAATAATAAAAGCTATGGCCAACATTACCTGACCACGTTCCCTACTTCTACGGACAAATCTTAAAGAAAGATGATGAATCACATTTTTTTATTGAATCTCTACCGATATTACATGATTTTTAGGACCTTCGACATTGAATAGCCTTTTCGTCGACATCATATCAATTGCTATTTTTGATATTATTTTTAAAATACCAATATCAAGGCATATCATCAAGGCAATCATTTAGAATTGTTTCTGTACAATAGAACTTAATGCACCTAAAATGACTAGATTACTACTTTATGTATATATCAGGTATATGTACATAGTATTATTAATAAAATAAGTCGGTATGGTAATTAACTTATCATAAGCAATTATTTCGGCTATACTAATTTTTTTTTAAATTTATATACCTACCTACAACGTTAATTGTACATAAAAAAGTACATTAAATTTGTTTTCCTTGACTGTCATTTGCTAATGTGTCTCCATCTCATTGTTTGAACTAATGACCTTATTTGATAATATTTATTTAAGCTTGATAATAGAGGCAAATGTCTCAGTGTTGTATTCACGTACAGTAAGTTCACTATGGAAGGTTTATTTAATATTTCACAAGTTAATTCTATGAGTAATGAAAAGTTTGAGGATGTTTTTGGCAATGTGATAGAACTGTGTAAAGCTGCATCAGTTTTAGTCAAAAATATGCGTCCATTTGAAGATGTAGAAGACCTCTGCGCGGCATTTTACAAATATTTGGATGAAATAAACATTGAAAGTAAGTAAATATTTGTAACACTTGTAAAATAGCAGTAATATCTATGGGAAAAAGTATTTTAATGTTGTGGACAATTTTATATTTTATTATAAATTATACCAAAGTTTTGATAGTAGTGGTATTCAGTAGTGTTTTATTTAACTAAGTAGATACATATTTCAAATATCTATTATATCTATTCATATTTTTGAATATGATACCTAAGTTCATTATTGTCGTCGTCGTCGTCGTCGTCAGCCAGAAGACGTCCACTGCTGGACATAGGCCTCCCCCATAGATCGCCATGTAGCACGACTGGATGCCTCCTGCATCCAGCGCTTTCCCGCAATTTGGACTAGGTCGTCGGTCCATCTAGTAGGGGGCCGTCCCACGCTACGCCTTCCGGTTCGTGGTCGCCACTCGAGAACCTTTCTTCCCCATCGGTTGTCGGTTCTATGAGCGATGTGGCCCGTCCATTGCCACTTCAACTTGCATATTTTGAGGATTATGTCGGTGACTTTCGTCATTATTGTACCTACATACATATGTATAATAATTGTGTGAGTTATATTTGTGCATTTAAATTTAGTAAGTAGATACTAATAATAAATGCATTTATAATTTACCTATAAAACTTATATTCACATAATGCATTAAGCATACTTATTTAATTTAGTTGTCTCAATATAAAGTAAAAATAGTACAATTAGACTTTAATATTACATATAAAAGATTTTCTCTTATAATAATTTACTAAATACAATAATAATAATAATAATTTACTAAATCGTACTGGATGCACGATGAAAAAAGTAACTATATTTATATATTTCATTCCACAGTACCTATATCTATGGGTAGACACTTATATAATTTCAATAAAAACTTCTCATATTTAAATTAATAATAAGATTATACATGATAACAAGATTCATTTTCATAGAAAAACTGGAGATTCTTCGACTACATCCGGATTTGGCAGGCAGATTGGGAGCAGAAGAGGAACTCACGCGTGAGTCCGCAGGAGAACAGCGTAGTGCGGGACTGACCAATCTTAATGCTGAGCAAAAAGCTCTAATAGATTTACATAATAGAAGGTAACTGGTCACTGTATTTAAATTACACTCACTTATTGTTTCATATAACGTTTGTCGTGGCGCACAGGCACAAGCGTGCGGCTATAAACACGACAGATTGTGGGTTCGATTCCCACTCCAGGAAATGGAATTTTTTCAATTCCTGGGTTTGGTAACAAGGTAAAGCGCGTCGTTGCGTTCCACTACGCAGCACGCAATGTCTCAATTCGGCGGAAAATGGGGAAGGGAGTGTCTTAACACTAGGTTCCCTCTGCCTACCCTGCTATATGCGGGATACAGCGTGAAGCTATGTATGTATTGTTTCATATTTATTTTTAGCTTCACGCTGTATACCGCGCATAACAGGGCAGGCAGTAGAAACTTGTGAATCCTAGTGTTAAGACACTCCGGTCTCTTAAGATTCAATCCGCTCAATTTAGAGGAAAATGGAGAACGGTATCTCCATTTTCCTCTAAATTGAGCGGTTTCGTGTCAAGTGGCGGAACTTAATTGTTATCAGAGCGAGGAAATGAAAATACTAAATATGAATTATAATAAATATTTGATATTTTCATTCACTCGAGTTTGCCTCGAATCGTCTTTACAGTCGCGTGCTTGTGTTTCTATGTGACAACTGGTTGATATACATATACCTCAAACTAACTGATTTGTATTAGTTAGCGGGATTTGCAGTCTATTCTCGCAAATATTATGACTATGATCCCGAAACCGGGGATGCTCTATTTATAATATATGGAACATAATATCTTAAAAAACGAGCAACTACTATTATTGATTTTTATGGTAGTTACCTCTAAAATAGACAAAAATGACTTTCTGAAAACCTAAATACAACAAGATAGAAGAAAAGTATTAATAATTGAGAAAAGGTAAAATTAATTTACATGTATCATATTTTAATAGGTAGGAACATGTTTACTTTGTTTAGGATTTGATAAGTTTAAACTTCCCCGTTGATATAATTTAAACTATAGTACTAGCGACATCTGTTTTCAACAAAAGCAGTTGACGCATAACTTTTTTATTACGCTACGTAGCAGTACAGCATTACTTAAATAGATGTCGCTAGTAAAGAAATGTGACTAAATACATATTTTTAAATTGATGCTAATAGATAGCCAATCGTATATGTAACAATTTAAAAAAAGTTTATTACACTGTATTATACTAAAATAAAAAGGTACGTGCTTATGTTTTTTATATATATTTTATTCAGTAAATACTTTAAAAAATGTCACCTTGCGTTCCAATTTCATAATCAATAATCATTGATCATTTTTGGCGGAAAACAAAAATTAAATACCTAATCATTTGGCTTAGATCTCAAAATCTAGATACGTAAATATAAGAAAAAACTTCGTAATATATTATATTAACTTGGATAAAGTCCTTTATAATTGTCATTTTTTTAATATAAATATTAATAGATTTTACAAGCATCCCGTGTTTTAAATCAAACACTAAAGTGTATTTACTTTTTTTACATATATTTTTGTTAAAGCAGTTACATAAAAAATATTTTAAGTTATAAATATAAAAAGAACATTTGGTCCTAATGCTAAATTCTCTCTTCTTATCATTGTATACGCGGAAAGTGCAAGACGATAAAAAATCCATGAGAAACGGCAGCTCGTTCATTAAAGGTCATTAATTAAAAATACGCCTGTCGTGGCGCAGAGGGGACTGCAAACGTGATAGGTTGAGGGTTCCATTCCCACTCAAGGAAATGGAATTTTTCATTTTCCTGGGTTTGGTAGTAAGGCAATATAATACAATTCAAAATCTCTATTTAAACTTTAGTTTTTATTTATAACTTCAAGTAATAAACAGAGTAATTTGCCATTTTGGTTACAGTATTAGTTACAATACCATTAAATTTATAGGTACAAAGAAAAATTTGGCTTCCCATTTATAATATGCGCTCGAGAAAACAAAGTGCAGTCAATAATTGAGGGATTGCAGCAGAGATACAATAACACTAGGGAGCAAGAAATAAATATTGGTATCAATGAGGTTAAAAAAATTTGCAAGCTTCGCATTCTTGATATTGTAAAATATTAAGGATAAATAAATGTTTAAATACTTGATGAAGTGTTTTATTAAAGTTTGTTACAAAATAAGTATACTTTTAAAATATAAGTCGATTATAGTAAGCCCAAAGATTTTTCTACAACAGCATGAGGCTGCCCACTGACTTCGCGGAATTCAGGTGTATTAAGAATATCTTCAAAACCAATATCAAGATATCTGCCAGTAAACACATCATGTTGCAAATTTGAACTGGTGAGGAATGGAAGATGGCCAACCTAAAATATAAAAATACACCAATATTATTAAATATGCAAAAAGGCATGATAAGTTATTTATATGTATTTGTCAATACCAAGTACAGGTAATCTAAAATGTCGCAGAAGATACACTGTTAAATCTTAGTTAAGCAATAATCAAATTTTTAAGATATATGAAAATATTAGGAATTCTGTTCTAGTTATGGTTTGTGAAACTATGAAAATCTTATAACTTTGTATGTAAACTGGAGTCATTAATATTTTCTTCCTTCTTTGTTTTTATTGCTACTTAGTATATTTTGGACATTTTATCAAGCTTTTACCTTGCTGGCAAATTTTCGCTCCATTGTAAGTTTTAAAGGTGCATGAAGACCTTGAATGTTACGAAGCATAGCCATATTCATTTTTTCTTCATTAAGGTGGTACTGAAAAGAAATAATTGTACTATTAATATACTGCGAGTAATGAAATTAATTATTAATAAAGTTTATTAATAATATAGTAACTTGCAACTTGCCTCATTGAGACATTTAGTATTTATGCCCTTTATTATATATCCAATAGCGCATACAAGATCTTGTTATATGACAGGAAAAAATTAAGGGACTCTTTTCAGGTATCAAACTTTCCAAAGAAACAAATAAGAAGTTTTGTTTACATGCTTTTTATAAGGTAAAAGTATGATCTAAGGTTGTTTGTTTGTTATTTGCAGATTCAGTGTAAGCATCTTCAAAGCTTAGTGTGTGTGAGAATTTGAGACAAATGAAGGTGTATTAGTTATTTTGAGAAGTTTTTAATTCAAATTGTTAAGTTGGTGTTCCTAAAACATTCATTCTATTTGACCATCGGAATTTGCAAATTTTATAAATATAGGTAATATATAAAAATATTAAAATACATACATTCCGTTCAGATGCTTGAAGTGGATGAGACATGCCTAATTTATTGTTAGTCGCTGCAAGTCCCGCGACCATTGGGTTAGGTATCCCAAAGGGACCTTCTTGAATTGTAACATTTCCAGCATGCTCAGGTTTTACTTTTAGTGAAGGAAGTCCGAAGCTCTGTAAAAATTCAATAACATGGTAAAAACGATCATATAATAGAGATTTTTAAGTTAACTGTTGTTAGTTAATGAGTATAATAGTTCATAAAATAAAACAACAATACAATTTAATACAAAGTATAATCGAATAAGACTTTACTTACCATTTTGAAACAATTTAATTATATCTCAATTTGGAAAATTAAACTAGTTTATTAAATTAGATTTTTTCAAGATTTGAATATTAGTAACAATAAAAGATGCGTGTTTTTTCAAGCCGCAAAATCTCAGACAATATACCAGAAAAAAACAGCTATGTCAAGTGTCAATATTTGTCAAATCATGTTGTAATAGCACAGATAATATTATCATTATAAAGGTAACATCAGACAAACATTACAAACACGAGTAAAAATTATCAAAAATATTATGTATAAACATAACAAAGATAAAATTTATAATAAAAAAAAATATATAAATAACTATTAATATATAGTATATTATTTTAGAATATGAATAAATCGTTGAACTTTTTGTTTATTATCTTGTAGAATGTTGCAATTCTTAAAAAATCAGATTAGATTGTTAATGACTGACTATTTGTTTGTTACTAGTACTAAATGTGGAGAAAACTACCTAAAAGTCTTGTGTGTCCGTCCAGGACACATATGACTTTTAGGTAGTTTTCTAATAACAGCGAAGTATGCGATTTAAAAGCTGACAACAACCATTACGCACTATACCGCATAATGAGCTTTAATGCTGTAATTAATATAATTAAGTAAATTAAATCTTTATAAATATCTTACCTACGTAGATTTCAGTATGTTTTGTATGAAATTTAAAATGTTACTTTTATAGTATAATAAATATTATTTAATCCGAAACGCCAAGTCGAGAAATCGAGTCGGACGTTTTAACGGGTTATGAATAATTATAATCTATGTTTATATTTATTAAGACTTTCAAAATATAAAAAAATTATGACTTGTGTATCTATTTTCAAGTCATTTAATTAATATTTTTATTTTATTTGCTTTAAAAATTTTAAAATTATATAATACTAATATCATTTACTAATTATGGCTGCGCGTGGCGGTGCTAAGAAAGAACTGGTATATTGCGTTTTTTATTATTTATTACATTAATTTGAAAATGTTATATTTATTAAATTTTGTCTGAATATATGTAAAATAAATTAACTATTTTAGGACCCTGAAGAGCAAATGAGAAGAAAATTTAGGGCTAAATGTTTGTTCCGTGCTCTAGGGCGACTTGTACTCGCTAATGCGTATTGGCTTATCGAGGGTGTTGATCAATATGAAGGACTAGATAACGTTAAGCGCAGAGTCGAACAAGCAGTTCGTGGCAAAAAGAAAAAACAATTATTAAACATAAATGTTAGTATCATTAAATTTTGAAACATTCGTAGGTTTTCTTTTTTCATTCTTATAACGGTCAGCATCCCAAAGAGGAAGTAATTTTTTTTTGCTATAAAAGCTTGCTTGCTATAAAACTTTATATTGCAATGCAGATGCTAACAGCATATCAATTCTTAACATATTTTATCTTACCGCTTACCTTGCAAAAGTGGTCTTAAAACTTCACAAAATTATACAAATTTTCGTTATTTTATAGCAAAAGTATTGTTAGGTATGTGTAATAGTAAAAATTACATTATTAAATTTCAATCTCTGGCTGCTCTGAGTATACAAACTTTCTTTCTTAAAGTTATAGTTTCACACTAATTTATTCGTGTTAAAGTAAAACTTCTAGTTCGGTCATTAGTTACGTTCATTCTAGACGAACTTAATGGTCAAATGTTATAAATCTAGGATAAGGCACTCTTGAATAAACCAGCTGAGGAACGGACAGATCAAGAGAAAAAATATATATTTCGCATTATCGGCGGTCTTAAATGCTTTAAACGATATCCTAACGTAAGTGTATTAATTATGCTAATAAACAATAATAGGTCAAATCGCCCACTCCTTTGCCATCGAGGGATTTAAAATTTGTTACGATGCGTATTGTGTCCAGATGATCAAAAATAGACAGATTAATTTCATACAGAATAGAAACACTCATGTCCATTATACAAGGTCGATCGAGTCTTTGAGGACCGACTTTACATTCAGTCTCATTAACATATAGATAGTAATAAAACGAAGAGGCGAGATAAATATTATTGTATATTGTCCAAGAAATGAAAATATTACATAATATTTAGTATTTTCGTTTCCTTGCTCTGGTAACAAAGCAAAACGCAGCGCTGAGTTCCGCCTCTCAGCACGCAATGCCTCAATTCGGCGGAAAGTGGGAAACGAAAATGTCAAAAAGAGAATGGGATATCTTATCCACTAGGTTTCCTACCATGTGCGGGATACAGCGTGAAGCTAAAAATAGTGTTATTAGCTCCGGTAAAGATTAAAAAAAGAACTCTTTTTTTAATTAGCATGTGAAAAAGAAATTGGCAGCCGTGACGTACTTTAAGTATTACGGTCCGGGGCGTACAATAGTACGTCAACATCAGGAGGCACATGCGCTGTACTTTATAATAAATGGTGACGTTACTGTTAGTCAATTGATCTTCGATGAGCTGTTACAACAGTACCTATCTGTTGACGTTGGCGTTATGCATCCTGGCGATATGTTTGGGGAAGTTTCTTTGTTACACAATATTTCCAGGACAGCAACTTGTACGACGAATGGTTAGATTAAAATATTTGATATAATTGCTATGTATAATTTTGTTTTGTTTCATTATATTATATTTTTATTGAATTTTGTATATAAAATTATATCGTCATCGTGGCGCAGTGGGACGTGACGGTTGTGGGTTGAAATTTTACTCAGGGGAATCAATGTGTAGAAAATATTTTTCTTTACCGCCGCTACGGTGTGTCTACTGTCTAGTATATATAGCTTCTTAGGTATGTTCTAATTCTTATAAATAAAGGTATAGACCTGCTCGTATAGGTACAAACCGTAAAGGTAAATAAAAACAATATGAAAAGAATTGAATTCCATGAGTCAAAGCTTCATTGGAAAATTAATTAATTATTAGTTATTTTAAACATTGTTTTAGGAACCACTTTTAATTAATGTGTATGAGTTTGTACCAATATTTATGATTTTCAGACGGCTAAAATTACCAATTTAACTAGGTGTATTTAGGACACGTATAAGTGATGGCTTATCCACGAAAATAAGTTACTTAATAATAAAATGTCTACGATTTCTAAAATAAAATTCTAACTATAATAAAATACACTTTATTTCGAAATTTACTGTTACACCTATTATCAAAAAAGGAATTAAATGATTTCAACTGCGAATAGAGGCCGTCGTGGCGCCGTGGGACACAGTCAAACTGTAAACGTTATTGTTTGTGGATTCGTTTCCCGCTTGGGGGATCTTCATATGTTTAAATGATTTTCGTTCTCCGCTTCGGTACGCTGTTGAGCATCACCACTCAACACGAAAAATTTCGTTAAGTGGAGAGGGGAGTGTCTTGACTACCCTGCTAAGCGGAATAAAGCGTGAAGTTACAAGCTTTAAATTGCGCAATGACATATATTAATTAGAAACAGCACGTCTTAATTTCGTAAAGAAGCTAGAAGAACATTGAGCAGTTCTTGTTAATAATTCTATTAGTCCATCCTGCAATTGGACTTTGATATTCTTTTGTATAAAAACAGTTTTGTTTTACTTCAAATTTTCTATTTTTTTGGGTTAATTAACATAATATATTATATTCGTAAAATAATAAAACGCCTGTCATGGCGCAGAGGCACAAGCGTGCGACTGAAAACGCGACAGGTTGTGGGTTCGATTTCCACTCCAGGAAATGTAAAATTTAGTATTTTTATTTCTTGGGTTTGGTAACAAGGTAAAGCGCGGCGTTGAGTTCAGCCACTCATCACGCAATGCCTCAAAAAAAAATGGAGTGTCTTAACACTAGATTCTCTGGTTCCCTCTGCCTACCCCGCCATATTCGGGATACAGCGTGAAGTTAAAAAAAAAATAAATAAAAAAATAAAAAAATCACATTGAACTACATTATGCCACAAATAAATAGCTCAAACTAAGCTTTTCTTCATTCTGCATTAAGTTGTAGGTACGTTTCATAGAGTGCCATGTTAACAAATTTATCAATCAGAATTCGATTCAACATTTAGTATCATGGTAACCGTATTAGTCGTAAAATATTAAGAGCTTTGTTTACGTTACTTTATAGCTCGAGGCTATAAAGATATAGTCAGTTTTATCTTAACTACTAGATCACTGTGAGCTGTTAGTACTTATGAAGGAGGATTTCAAAAATGTTCTTCAAGCATCCATTCAAAAGCAATGGGACGAAGTTCGTCGTGCCATGTCAGCTTTTACTTATTTCGACGCGCTCGATGAGGTAATTTAAAGTGACTAACGAACATTATTGTATGATAATAGTAAAAATAAAATAGTTATTTCGTTAAATAATTATCTATATGTCGCATATTAACATTGGTTTTAGACACGTAGACTAAATAAACGGTATTCTTTAATTTTTTACTAAATTTCAATATACGAGGTGTGTTCAAAAAGTAAGGTGACTTTGTATTTTTAAGAAAAAATATTTATTTATTTATCAATATTTATGTTGTCCCCTTCAAAGTAATCCCCCTCAGATACAATACACTTATGCCAACGGTTTTTCCAATCGTCAAAGCACTTCTCATAAGCACTTTTCAGTATAGCCTTGAGCTCTTCCAGCGATGCAGTCTTTATCTCTTCAATCGTTGCAAATCTCCGTCCTTTCATAGGTCTCTTTAGTTTTGGGAACAAGAAAAAGTCACATGGGGCCAAATCCGGTGAATATGGTGGCTGAGGCATGATTGTGGTGTTGTTTTTGGCCAAAAAATCTCTCACCAGCAAAGATGAATGATGAGCAATTTCGGAACAAACTTCGCTGACACACGTCTCATGCCCAAAACGTTAGAAAAAATTTCATGGCACGAGCCAAGCGATATACCAACATCCTCAGCAACTTCTCTGATAGTGATTCGACGATTTTCCAGAACAATTTTCTTCACTGCTTGAACGTTTTCATCAGTTGTTGACGTGCTTGGGCGTCCAGAGCGAGGCTCGTCATTGGCATCTTCCCGGCCATCTTGGAAGAGTTTGTACCACTTGTAAACATTTTTTTTACTCAGAACAGTTTCACCGTATGCCACTGTCAACATTTTAAGTGTTTCGGAGCACTTTATTTTATTTTTTACACAAAATTTGATGCAAATCCATATTTTTCGATAGCAAGAAATCGCCGAGCACGCAAAACACTTATAACCTTTACGCCTCTCCCAACCAAACAAAAAATGCTATACGAGGTGTGTTCAAAAAGTAAGGTGACTTTGTATTTTTAAGAA
>JAKGSA010000398.1:0-22448 GCA_033558755.1 Philaethria dido
TCTTCGATGAGCTGTTACAACAGTACCTATCTGTTGACGTTGGCGTCATGCATCCTGGCGATATGTTTGGGGAAGTTTCTTTGTTACACAATATTTCCAGGACAGCAACTTGTACGACGAATGGTTAGATTAAAATATTTGATATAATTGCTATGTATAATTTTGTTTTGTTTCATTATATTATATTTTTATTGAATTTTGTATATACAATTATATCGTCATCGTGGCGCAGTGGGACGTGACGGTTGTGGGTTGAAATTTTATTCAGGGGAATTAACTTGTAGAAAATATTTTTGTTTACCGCCGCTACGATGTGTCTACTGTCTAGTATATGACAGGCCCTTGGGTTTCACCGTCTGTAGCTTCTTAGGTATGTTCTAATTCTTATAAATAAAGGTATAGACCTGCTCGTATAGGTACAAACCGTAAAGGTAAATAAAAACAATATGAAAAGAATTGAATTCCATGAGTCAAAGCTTCATTGGAAAATTAATTATTAGTAATTTTGAACATTGTTTTAGGATAGAATTAAAAGTGGTTTTAATTAATGTTTATGAGTTTGTACCATTATTTGTGATTTTCAGACGGCTAAAATTACCAATTTAACTAGGTGTATTTAGGTCACAACACGTATAAGTGATGGCTTATCCACGAAAATAAGTTACTTAATAATAAAATGTCTACGATTTCTAAAATAAAATTCTACCTATAATAAAATACACTTTATTTCGAAATTTACTGTTACACCTATTATCAAAAAAGGAATTAAATGATTTCAACTGCGAATAGAGGCCGTCGTGGCGCCGTGGGACAGAGTCAAACTGAAACGGTATTGTTTATGGATTCGTTTCCCGCTTGGGGGATCTTCATATGTTTAAATGATTTTCGTTCTCCGCTTCGGTACGCTGTTGAGCATCGCCACTCAACATGAAAAATTTCGGACGTAAAGTGGAGAAGGGAGTGTCTTGACTACCCTGCTAAGCGGAATAAAGCGTGAAGCTACAAGTTTTAAATTGCGCAATTACATATTTTAATTAGAAAATGCACGTCTTAATTTCGTAAAGAAGCTAGAAGAACATTGAGCAGTTCTTGTTAATAATTCTATTTGTCCATTCTGCAATTGGACTTTGATATTCTTTTGTATAAAAATAGTTTTGTTTTACTTCAAATTTTCTATATTTTTTTTGGGTTAAATAACATAATATATTATATTCGTAAAATAATAAAACGCCTGTCATGGCGCAGAGGCACAAGCGTGCGACTGAAAACGCGACAGGTTGTGGGTTCGATTCCCACTCCAGAAAATGTAAAATTTAGTATTGTCATTTCTTGGGTTTGGTAACAAGGCAAAGCGCGGCGTTGAGTTCAGCCACTCATCACGCAATGCCTCAATTTGGCGGAAAGTGAAGAACGGAAATTTTGAAAGAGAATGGAGTGTCTTAACACTAGATTCTCTGATTCCCTCTGTCTACCCCGCCATATGCGGGAGACAGCGTGAAGTTAAAAAAATAAATATATAAATAAAATAATAAAAAAATCACATTGAACTACATTATGCCACAAATAAATAGCTCAAACTAAGCTTTTCTTCATTCTGCATTAAGTTGTAGGTACGTTTCATAGAGTGCCATGTTAACAAATTTATCAATCAGAATTCGATTCAACATTTAGTATCATGGTAACCGTATTAGTCGTAAAATATTTAGAGCTTTGTTTACGTTAGTTTATAGCTCGAGGCTATAAAGATATAGTCAGTTTTATCTTAACTACTAGATCACTGTGAGCTGTTAGTACTTATGAAGGAGGATTTCAAAAATGTTCTTCAAGCATCCATTCAAAAGCAATGGGACGAAGTTCGTCGTGCCATGTCAGCTTTTACTTATTTCGACGCCCTCGATGAGGTAATTTAAAATGACTAACGTACTTCGTAATGTTTTATGGTGTTTTATTATTGTATGATAATAGTAAAAATAAAATAGTTATTTCGTTATATAATTATCTATATATTTCATATTGACGTTACTCGTTCATTTATGTAGATTATATGTGTAATTTTAGAATCACGCAAATTTAATATATAGTTTTTAACACAAACTTATTCTTTCATATAATATTTTTTATGAAAAATTACAGTTATTAATTAAAAAAAAGGAAATAACAATGAACAAAAAATAAGGCCTATGCTATTAAAAAATGTTGTAGGTAGCACGTCGTGAAGGCTGTATCGTTGCTAAGATGAAGTCCTACGAACCAAATGAAACGTTACTTGGTGACGGCGTGGGTGTTGCCAATTTCGTTTATTTTATTCTATCAGGGCGATGTCAAATGATCGAGTCTTTGCAAGTGATTGTTACTACTCGCCTCGGCAAAAATTATTACACTCTACATGATCCTTATGTATGTAGATTTATAAATATTCATGATAAGTGGGTATATTAATTATTCTTTAAAATTTATGAAAAGGATTTGCTTTAAGTATATTAAGATTTTATAAAAAAAATGTATTTATTATGTCAACTATTTTATTTGAATAAAAATAAATATGAATAGCATAAAATACGAGAATTTAGAATAAAAATGATAAGTAAGAGGAAATTCATGTATACTAAGTAAGTGGTGTTTAAGGTGCCAGAAGAAGAGAGTGAACAAGACTTCGAAACAAAATATTTCGGAGCTTATAAAAATTTAAATAAACAAGATGACTCAGATGATAACGAACACGGAAAAGAACCTAGCAAAAGTGACCCTAGCTCTAAAATAGACTCGCAAAAAACTGTTTCTCTTCCTACTGCTTTTAAAAAAGGGTCGTCCAGTATTATGAAATCAGATAATGATTCGAAAAGAACAAACGAACTTCAAAGGGAAAGTAAAGGAAGCGTTGAATTTGATATTCCATCTGTCAAATCTCAAGAATTGTTGACTCCCGCTTTCCACGACAAACAAAGAGAATCTGTTAGGTATGAATTAGAAAGAACAATTATACAGTTTTTTCTTTTACCACTATTTCACACACGTTAATTAGGGTAGTCGGAGAGAACTTATTGTTAAGGCACTCCGTTCTCCACATTGTTTGTTGAGTAGAGGAACCCAATATAGGGCTTTGTCTTACCAAATCGGGAAAAATTAAAATAACTTAAAATTATTCACGAGTGAGTATCGAACAAGTACAGCGAGTTGAATCATTTGTGGCACTATGTCGTTAAATTAAGAGTAAATTATCAATTTATAAAGGATTACTATTCCGTTTTTTGTTTCAGACTCAGTATAATTCCTGAGATTAAGGCCATTACTAATAAGAAGATGCCACAACAAAATCTTCGGACGTATTTCATGCAGGTACATATTTTATTTATTCAAAGATTGTAAAACACCGTTTGATAATTGAAATTAATAATTATTTAATATAAGTATATCTGCATTACATTCTTTATCATTATTTCTTTTCTTCTCTACGTATTTAATGGTTGTTAACAGGTATGTCAACTTAATCCTGGATCAAGTTTCGGTTTTGGAGAGAACATGCGCGATCGCCGCATTGTGGCATTAACGCCCGTTAATTGCATGCTTTTACCCAAAATTTGGCTTTTGCAGCGTAACACCGCTAATATTTGGTCGAGAATTCAGCATTATTTAGAAAAGAAGGTAATTTAAAGACAAGAATTTGGTTTTTATTTGTTATTTCATAAGTATATCTAAATATAAATACATTTTTTTTATAAATTTGTTTTAAAGGCCACATTGATAATGAGATGCTATATAATAGTTTCAGATTCAATACAATGCAAATCAACAAATATTGTAAAAGTAAGCAGCGTATTTTATTATTATTTCAGATACCAACTAAAAAACAGCTTTTTAAGGAATTCGTGTCAGCGCGAAAATGGCAAGATTTCAAAGATCAACTCGTACAAGATATCGTATCTCGTTCCAATACCGTTAACTGGACTTCTGTCCACGATGTTCCGTATTCTATTCGCATGGAAGAAATGCTTGATATATAAATACAATAATAGTATAACGGTAGTAAAATAAAAAAAATATAAAGTTTGCTTTTGTTTTCGTTTAGAAATCCTTTTATTTTTCAAAAAGAGTACCTATCTATTACAATCTGTTTTCCGCTATAGTTAGAAAAACCAAAAAAGTACATATCGTATATAATATAATATAATTCCACTTTAGCTGGCGGAATATCTTTTTGGTTATAGCTATAGGTGGAAAGTAGTCTTTGTCTGTGCTCTAAGATGTGATAAATGCATATGAACAAATACTTTAAATTATTTTGAGAGAAAGTTTCCAATATATTATATAAATATGATAATATAGCTTTCATTTATAAATTATAATTGTGAACACATTATCTTAAATTATTATCTTAGGTAAAAATATATAGTTAAATTTGTCTTTAGTTATTTTTATGAGAATTGGCATAATTCTTTTTTAATATTCATATTATTATTTCTAAAGGCTAAAGAGATTTTTTGTAATAAATGCGTCATAAAATGTTAAATGTATAAATAATTATTGTCTTCCTATACTTGCGCTTTTCGAATAAATAGCGAGGGCGGAGACCTCGGGTACGGCCCAACTTACCAGTTTGCAAATAACATGATCAAGGTTGTACTTACATTGTTTATTTAATAAGAAAAAAAAACTTAATTTAATTTATGTTAACATAATTTATTCAATTTTATATCTAGTTTAAAAATGATTTTTATTAATTACAAATTTAAATAAAATATGTCATGTAGAAATTGTAAAGAAAATTACTGGCTGGCAGGAAGAAGATTGAAAACACGCGATGACGCCATTATTGCGCGTCGCGTAACCAAGGTGACCGGTTTTGGCGGGAAGCGCCCACGCGACTTTGCCATCTTTGCTAAGTTGAGGCACAAAGCGCAAAATTGCCGAGCATTCGACCGCAGTGCACCGCGAAGAATCGAGCGCGCTACGTATTTCGACGACAGCTTTTGCTGATCGAAATTTTCTTACAATAACCATAACATTATATTCTTATATTTTTACTTACATTAAGTTGCGAGTGTATATAGTTGTAAATATATAAATTCGACATTTTAAACTAAGGTAAGTTACTTTGCTGCTTATTGTTCATATTACTTATATCTATAAAATATATATAAAATAAAACATAAAAGACATCGATATATTATATTAAAAAATCATAATATTTATTTTGTTATATTTATCCAATATAATTAAAAAGCGTCGTAAAAGAAATTTAAACAATGTTCATAGAATAGCATTAGTGATTGATATAGTGTAAGTGGCTGTAAATACTTATTTTGCGGTGCGGCAATAGATATATGAGTATATATGTAATCTCTATATGCTCTATTGCGAGTGCTGTCTTTACCGATGTAGGCAATTGCATTACATTGTCGCACTGTTGATTATATTTAGAGCCCCACTCAAAGGAGCAACTGTGATTTATGTCATAATTCTCATCTCTTTATTGTTATTACAGTTAAAGGTCACCATATACCTACAATATTTATAAGACTTAATAATAATAGGCACATCATATAAATATACACGTCATGTACATAGATACAGATTGTTGTCTGTTGTAAAATACTCGTATTGTTAACTTACTTAAAACAGCTAAAATCAATTAATTGCATTTGAACACGACTTCCTGGAATTACATGAATAGAAGTAAAATGGTTAATAGATTATGGATATCATTTTATCGAATGACTTTTATGGTTGAATAGAGTAAGCTATAAATTATGAAGAGAA
Source organism: Philaethria dido (assembly GCA_033558755.1). NCBI lineage: Eukaryota > Metazoa > Arthropoda > Insecta > Lepidoptera > Nymphalidae > Philaethria > Philaethria dido. The sequence continues at coordinate 5,758 of JAKGSA010000398.1, forward strand.
TCCTCTATGTGTTCATTTTACAGATAACTTGTTGACTTGAAAGGTCGAACAATTCATGACGATACTAGAAATAACAATTGGCTACTCACGAGTAAAATCATAACATAGAATATATGAGTTAATATTTATAAGAAATACATGTGTATGGCGGAATTCGTAGAGATTGTGGAAAACTCAAGTAATAAAATACAGTTTCCACTCATATTTGATACAGACACTGATAAGTAAAATATTAAATTGTGAGGTCGAGGTAAACCACATAGGAAAACAGCAATAGAATAATTAATTCATACAGGTTTTTAATTTAACTGCCCAATGTATAATGTAAGAAATGAATTTGAAACGTTTTAATGTTTTGTTTAAGCGTGTAAAAGAAGAGTCAAAGAACTTCATAATTACATTTGCCTTTAGGGAATCCATTTATGTATGTAGTTATGATTTATTGATTTTATGAATATTTTTGCTTGTTTTGTTCTTTGTGTACGCTTGGTCTGTACTCTCGCTACTTAGATTTACTACTTATATGCACGAATGTAACCGATGTACTGTTCTTTTTTTTATTTTTGGTAAGGACGCGTCTGTAATTTTCTTATTTTTTTATTTTTTACGCTATGTTTATTATTTTCATTACTAAAACTATTGTATTGTTAGAATAAAGCAGCCTACAAAGAAAGTTGTTTACAATGAAATGAAAATATCAAATGACGTAATTTAGAGTTATGCGTCACGTGACACTGTAAATGTCAATTTAACTGACTAAGAAATTAAAGTATTTTTAAATTAGCTCAAACATGAATTTATTATATTAGTGTCAGTCTTGTTTTTTTTAATACATATCTGCTACATCAATGCAACGAATCTAGGTTTTTGTTATAAATAATTTAGCACATAAAAGTAATAAAAAGTGTTGTTTTTAGGATAAAATAATCACTGTGCAATATGAAACTAAGTGATTTTTAAATTATTGTTGCATAAAATTTGTACGATTCACGTTAAAAACCCGATAAATCATTTAATCTGTTATCGATTTATTGTAATTAAATTATTTTTGTTTTGGTTAAACTTAATTTAATGAATATTTTGCGAGATCATTCATAACGAACTAATAATAAATATAATTATTTTGATGCAGACACGTATAAAATGCCAGATATGTCAAAGGAATTTTAATAAAGCGTTAATACGTGTTTGTTTCAAAGAATTTATATATGCAGAAACATAAACTAAACGAAGTTTCATATTCGCGAATGTTATGGAACAAATAAACGAATGGCCCAAATAGAATTTTATTCATTTTTCATGATGACAGCGACTCGCACGAGCTGGTACTGAATTAACTTTCTTTCAGGATAAAAGTATATATCTTTTTGCCTTTTGTATTATGTACACAATACAAACATATGTTAATATTGAGAATTTACTTAAGTTACGGGTTCTTTTAGTTTTTTTAGAAATTTGGTGTATATGTGTGCTTTTAAAATGTCTAGTATGAAAGAAAAAGCTAGATTTTGAAAATACAAAAAAAAATATTGAATATAAAAAGGTATTTAAGCATACTTTGTCATATTCTATTCTGTATAGTTTAAATAGCTTTTCCTTTATATATTTATACAAAACAACAATAAATCATTTCCGCCATATATAAACTGTGGGCGAACACGAAGGCAATCATATACCGCGTAGGTGTAACCGGCTTGCCACATGTCATTTAAGGATATTGATTGATTAATCTTGCACGTGTTCACATTTATACTACTTTTTATAGTTCAAAGAACTAGCCGTATTTCCACGGAGAAACTGCCCCCGATAACGTAATCTGACTTGTGACATTTTCCGCTGTTCTAATTTTTACCCGACCATTATTTTTATTTTAGGATTATTCTTCTATTCGTGTTACTGAGGGTTATACTTTTTGCGCGTATCATGTATGTTTGTAATATTCTTTATTTCCTCATATCTTCCAAATCCCTGGACCGATTTTTATATTTAAGATGACGTTAGATAAGTATTGATACTCCAAGTGTTCATAGATATGTGACGTCACTCTTAATTCAATATGGCGCCGTTAAGAGGCAATTACGTCATGAATGAAAACAAAAAAAAATCGTTGATGGGTACCGCGTTGGGTGTCAAATGAAAGGACTTAATTAGCACATTTCAAATATATAACACGTAACTAGCTTTTGTAGCTTACTTTATTTGTATTTGCTTCCTAAATATGTGTATCTTTATAATTATGTGTGTTATTGTTAACATAAAATTAATTCAAAATATTTTTAAAAATATTTCAGTAATCAGCATGTTTCTAAGTCATTTACGTCTAATGTCCATGTCCTTGTGATTCATTTATAAAGTTGCTAGTATTGAAATTGATTAAAGAAAAAAATCTCAAGCTGAAACTAAAATAGAAATATGACGTAACGGTATTTGTGTTTAAAGTAGAGTCAATCACAAGCTATCTTGCGAATCAGAGTTGCGATGACCAATGTACGTATTTGGTAGTCTATAAAACCATATGAAAGAGACAACTGTTTGTATTTGGTAAGAGTCAGTTGCTAGATAAAAAAAGTTATGACTATTAAAGGATTGTAGGAACAGCTCTTGAATCTGCTAATTCATACTTCTAATTATAACTTACATCGTTAACAGAGCGTTTAATGCTACAAGCTGTACAACCTTTGCACGAGACATTGTAGCGTTACTTTTTTATTTGACGTTGCTATAACATACATATTATTTGTGGAATAATCTAATACTTGAAAATGTATATACCTAACTATACTAGAACAATTTAGAAAAAAAAACAATTTCGCTTTAAGCAATTTTTCCCGTGTAGCAGGGTGGTTAAAAAGAATCTAATGTCAAGTTACTCCGTTCTCCACTTTCCGCCCGAAATCGAAACATGCGAAAGCGTGTTTAGGGCGGAATACAAAAATATGACATATTATTTATTAAAATTTATGAGAAAATATAGTACACATATAAAGATTTTTTTATTATTTCAAAAGATCGCCATATTATTTTAAGAAAAATTTTCATTATTTTAAGAAAAATGACCTATGGTTTATCAGATTTGTAAATTAATTTGGAATCGTTGTATACTGATCGACCTTATTGATCCATACTTTTTTTGTCTGTAATGTCATATTAAATTCGTCAATATTTACATCAAATTGTTTGTTAACTATATTGCTGTTAATTTTTATTTTTTATAAAATGTGTTTATATTTTTATATGTAGAATCCATTTAGATTGTGAACGGTGGTTGTATAAAGTAACATTATTATTAGTTAAGAAAATTATCAACAATCATGACCGCAACAAAATCATTAAAATCATCCACTAGTACCGCTAAATCGGTGAATATTTTGTTAAATTATGCTATGATAATATAAACATTAATATATTGCTCGCTACAGTACTCATATTATATCACTTAGGCATTATCTCAGAGGATACGCAGAGCTACTGGTTTAGTGCGTACTGAGTCGACAGTGACAAAGAGATCTTACCCGTGTGATACACCGATGGGCGTTCGTCAGAATCCTTGGACACCTACTAAGAGACGCGGTCCCATTGCTGCAGAAGCTGCAAGTCCTGGACCAGCTGTTGTTTCGTTGCCTTCCCTAATCGGTAAACTCGTTTGTTATTATTTCTCAAATAAATAGAATAAAATAAGGTATTAGGAATACTTTTTAGTTATTTATATATTTTAATATGAAATTTTAACAGATTACAGACATTTTTTTTTGATTTGGTAAAATTCTTTAATATTTGCCTTTAAATATAAAAAAATTGTTTTAGAACATAAACAAAATAATATACTTATTTATATTGTTTTATATTTAGCATGATTTTGTATGACTTCATTTCACGCTCTTATGTAATATGCAATAATAGAATTTAGGTTGAAAAGTAAACAATTATTTAAACTTAAAGCCAAATTAATATAGATATTGCAATTAACGTTTCTCTACCTCAAAATGTCCATAAATAAAATGGAACTAAATATTTGTACAGGTACTAAATACTTACTTATATTAACAATAAGGCTATTTTGTTTCTATTTGCTTATAGTTTACATGTTCAAATTTGGTCATGGTAGGTTTCTCATGTGCATAAATGTATCGGTTTCGGTAGTATTGTTCGGAGAGCGCGCTGACATCATCCGGAGGTTGTGAGATTATCGTGTGCTCAAACACTGACCTTGTCCGTGTTCATACACAACGTGACATCACTTAGTTAATGTTCACCAATAACACTGTATTCATAACAAAAAACGAGTTTTTATTTAGCCACACAATATATCTTCGTATATATGCTTAGAAATGTGCGATCTTCGTTTGTGTGATGAAGTGATTTGTTTCTAACATTAAAAAACTCCATATAATAAAAATTTCATTTATGAGCGAGTCAATTATTTGAACTTCATATATTTAAAGTTATCATAAGTGATTGTGGGCGAATAACTTTGACCGTGAGCAAGGTGAGATCTGTTTATTACCAAATATTTGTAACGATTTTGTTTATCATTGTAAAATACCATAGATAATGCCATATTATTACTGTGTTAAAAATATTTATTCGTAATTTTTATTTCATTAAATATAAATTATTTTTTTATACTTAGAAAGCAAAAATTTTGAAAAGTGAACTACAGCAAAACAAGCATGAAAATACAAAATTTTACTTTTATTATTTATAATAATATATTTTTATTTTAAATTTATTAAGAAACAATTATATAACGAAGTAAATCACTAGAAGCATTTTAAATAAGTAGGTATAACAAGGTAACAAGATGCGTGTAACAGTAAAATGAAAATATTTAGTAAGGAATGACTTTGAATATATATTTTTTTGTTATTTAAGGTAAACCTCCACCTGAGTCTCGTAAACCACGTGCACCAGCTTTTACATTTGGCCAAAAATTAGATCCTTCTGGCAAAGATAAAGCCGGTCCTGGTCCCGCTTCATACAACACAGAAGGCATGACAGCTAAAGGTAAGACAATACGTTTAGTAAAGTTTTTAAAATTTACATCAATCCTACCGCATATATTAAAATTGAAATTTTCTTTTTTTAATTTCTTAGAGAAGTGTATGTATAGGTTTAATGGTGTGGAGTAAACTGATTAATAGTTATTGTATGTTTTTTTGTCTAATTAACTTAAAATGTAATTTCAAACTGACTCCATAGATATATTCCACAATTGTTATTATATTAAAACTAATAGCTAAGTATCTAAGGAATATTATTAAGAATCGTCGTCTTAATGGTAATAGATTAACTCAATGCAATTGTGCCTTTCAATGGGCAATCTATCTTCATATACTTGATTACCTCCTACGGGAAAATAAATTGATAAAATACAAGAAATAATTGAGTAATTGTTTTCCTTTCGTGAAAATTGAATTTGTGTTTTCTTTATTAAACCTAAAAAACTATTAGTTGGAACCATACATGTGAAAACTATTATATTCTTAGATTTGCCACACAGATTGTTCTATGCTGTACTATGCCAAAAATCTTTTTATATAAAAAAAAAAACATATTTTGATAATTAAAGTTTTTAAGCAAATAGCTCAAAACCACAAATCGACAATCATATCAATCTTTTGGTGTCTTCAATATAAAAAATGACGTAATAACTAAATGATTAATTCGCAGAATTTTGAAAGTCTGGCACAGGACTTTTCGTTGTTCTGAAAATATTTGTTAGTTGTTAGAAAAGTATTTCGTTTGAAAAAAAGTTAGACGTAACAATATACAAATGTTATACAAATATGTAAATTTATTTAGGTCAAAATTTCATGCCTGCAGTATAATTTACATAAAGTGTGTCGCGCTCACGTTTCTCCCCTTTTCCAGGGGTGTATCAAAGTAGTTAAACTCTTGTCATAACTATTATAGTTGTAACTAAATGATATGAATTTTCTGATTATTAGGTAACTATAAAATTCCATAATATTAATTTTAAATGTCTTATAAGTTTTTTACTAAATTATGCATCCAGAGAATATTGCAGTACTGACATTGGTTTTCTGTAATTGTATTTATTCTATGTCGCCAAATAAGTCCGTATAACTGAAGGTGATCGAGGCGGTGAGTCAACAATCGTGTGGGAGCCAGGGGACCATGAATGGTTTGTTTGATCTGGTTCGATCGAATGCAGCTCAGTCTTAAGTACACGTCGCCTTGTGTCACTCTTGATGCATTTTATTTTTAATTCAATTTTATTTAACTGTATTGTGATTTTGTGAATCGTGTAGTGAGTGATTTTTCACAGAATAATTCAGGAAGACAAGGTTCTTAGATGAATAATTTTCATTGTAACTAAGAATAATTGTTTTTTTTTTTTTATTTGAAATATAGAATTGAATATTAGGTACCATTTAATAGTTGACGTCATAGTATGGGCAGAAAATTAGAGCACAGTGATTTATCAATAAATTCAATCCTGCTATGTGCGGTCAATCAGAAATCTTGTATTGATAACATTATATAGAGCGAATATAAATAACAAATAACCACTCACACTTTAAGATTTCCAAAATGCAAATAGTGATTAGTTTTGTGACCATACTAAGCGCGAGAGAATGTTTCTTAGCTTAAACCTACATAAGTAGAAGTAGATGCTCGTGGCACATCTTTAAAAGTGATAGATATCGATACGTTTACAGTATTTATTGTGTGAATAATACAATGAAGTATTATTTATGTTTTTTAAAGAAATTAATCGCATATAAAAAAATCTGGAAAATAATTGGCACAAAACAGTAAGCAGCAATTTCGGATTATGTTATAAAAACATTTGTATATTAATTAATGATTCAATTTGTCTCCATTAAAATTTATTTTACGGTTACAACTAAAATTAAAAATAACGCTGGAATACAGTAAATTATTTAATTTCAACAAAAACAAGGAAATAAATAGCAAAAAATAAATAGTGCGTTCGCAAAGTATTAACAAAATAAATGAACAGGCCGAGCAGTGGGTCCTGCAGCGTCTTTACACGGACGATGGCCGCCCCCGCGAGTTACACCCACCCCAGCGCCTTGTGACTATGAGCCAAGTAAAGCTGTCCGGGCTGTTCTAGATCATGCTCCAGCGTTCTCAATAGGTCTTCGAGTTAATCTTCCTCAACCCGGAAGTAAAACGCCAGGTGGACTAATAAATTCGGCAATGTATCAAATTTTTGCAATCAAACATCTTGACGCATCCATCGATTATTTTGCAATGTATGATATTTTGTAACTCGGCTTTTAGCTCCACCTTTATGATTATTCGTCTTTGCTTTCCTTGTTTTCATTTGAGTTACGTAGCATTGCCATTTTTTGTATGTGTTTTTTATTTCATTTTGTATTTAATTTGCGTAAGAGCTTAGAAATTTTGCTGCAAATCATTTTAGCTTGTCAATACTTCTCATAAATGTTATTTATCATTTCTACACAACATTGTATTTATTTTTAAGTAGTGTTCATGTACATATCCGTCTCACCTAAAGTTTTTTAATGTCACTGTGCTTTGAGAATAATTGTTATTGAAACATTCGATTTATCATAGTTAAGGTTGTAATTGTACTTGTAGGTTTAATAATTACAGTATTTTTAATATTTGTCATTTTGTTATATATACAAAAACCTACTCGGCTTAGCGAGCTTTATACTTTGGCCACGCAGGAATGTTAAGGCTTCATTGTATGTTTTGTATACATATACATTATTTCAATTTTCATTTTTTGTGAACACAATAACTTCCAAAGAAGGTAGATTTTACGAGAGGGAGCTCATCTGCTCTAATTATACTGGTCCACACGCGCCTTTATCGTAAATCTCGATAGATTTTTTTATACTTTAAATATAACATTATTTAATAAACGCAATGTCTTGATTCGGCGGAAGTGGGGAACGGAGTGTCTTAACACTAGGTTCTCAGGTTCCCTCTGCTTATCCTGCTATATGCGGGATACAGCGTGAAGCTAAAAAAAAATTACAATAAACAATTTTTTACTTCCACGTAAATGATTACCTACTAAACGTTAATTGTGTATAAGTTTTTAAATAGAATCGTCATTTATATTTACATTCTTTTCATCTTCAACAATAAGTGTATACGAATTATGAACCTTATAATTTTCAAATTTTCAGCGCCAAACGTATATTCCATGCCCCCGGTTCTCGGTGAGGCACGCGAAGGTAGCAAGCGAGCGGCACCAGCTTTTAGTATCACAGGTCGTGGTAAAGCGATAGAAACTAAAACGCCTATGCCCGGGCCTGGCACTTATACAACAGACAAAGCAGCATCAGTCATAACTAAACGACCACCAGCATACACAATGGCACCTAGAAGGGAGCTTAAACATCCATCCACAGCTGTGCCTGGACCAGGAGTCTACTGCCCGGAGAAAGTAAGAAAACTGTGATTTAAATCTCTTTAAGTCGAATGAAACATATTAACAAGTATTTAATATTGATATTATAATAAATGGAAATTTGAATTGTGGTTTGATTCTTGTATTTGTACTAAATATACAATTATTCATTTCAATTCTTAAAAATTAAGTAGATCAAAATAACAATTTTAGTAATATAATATGGAACTGTGTGTGTTTTGTCCTTGTTATAAAAAATATTATTGCGTATATCAGAATTTATTTATAAAGTAATTCATATATTTTTTTTACACCATGAGGTATTATAGTCATGAATTATTCACCTATCGGTATAACGGTTCTTAACTGGTCCAAAATATATACTTATTGGTAAATTTTATTATTTATGTGCATAAATTAACTATAATATACGTGACCGAAGATTAAAACCTGAAAACATCAATAATAAAAAAATCTATGTTATTTTTAATGTATCATAAATTCTGAATCAAAAAGTCGTGATGACATCATAAAGCGTCTATTCTCTAAAACAGGGATGAGCAACCTTTTTTAGTAACGCGTCTTTCGAATTTCCCAGTAGGTATATAAATTGTATTCATATTTATAAATATTAGATTATAAAGACACAAAATGTAAAAAAATAAATAATTTGATAGAACTTAATATATTAGCGCATAAATTTATTATACGGGCCGCGAGTTGGTTACCCCTGATCTAAAATATCATTTTAACATTTTAATTCGAGGAAATGGTTCATCATACGCATTCATACGCGTTTCTCAGTTTGAATTTACAAGGTGATTACTAACAGGTATGCGTGAACTTACCGTGGGCTCCAGCACATACTTTCGGAATACGTCATTCTCAATACATCGGCCAATCTGTTCCATACTCAGCTCCTGAAGAAATCACCACTGCTTAAACTAACGTCTGTAATAACACTTACTTTATCATGTTTGCGATTCATTGCTTATATAAAGTAAATATTGTTATAATTATTTAAAAAAGTAGCTAAAAAATACATGTAGTTAGACAAAGTAGTCACATATTTTGTTTGCTTTAAATTACAAAATGCTTTAGTTTTTGTTTGTTATTTTCTAAATATAAATGTTATCAGTTTTGTTATAGATTAGATTGTTTAATTTTAAAAACTTTAAACCTTACTTATATTATAAATGCGAAAGTACTCTGTCTGTCTGTCTGTTACGCTTTCACGCCTAAGCCACTGAACCGATTTTGATGAAATTCAGTATGAAGGTAGAACTGAACTTGGGAAAGGTCATAGGATACATTTAAAAATGTATCCTATGACCTTTTTTATTATTTTTTTAAAAAAATATTTTTATTTTTTATATATTTTTTTTGACAAATAATCTAGACATTGGGAAAGTCTATACGCTACTACTTATACGTCGCGCGATATAGCCGAATTCCACGCGGGCGAAGCCGCGGGCGGAAAGCTAGTGTATAATAATTTTGTTTGTTTCTTGTACTTTACTTTACAAATTATATCATCATGAAGTTTCAAATTAAAAAAAAGATAATAACATGAAATAAAGTTATAGATTAATCATTTATTTCGCTTCATATAATACGTAATAATTACTTTAATGTAATGCATGCTTTCTTACCAAACGCCAAGTGTTAAAATGTTGTTTAGCACGCTGGTTATTGGTTCCTTAGCAACGCTTTGTTTATGCTTTGCTAATTATTCTTATTCTTTGACAACACTTATTTTCATTCACTGTTAAATATTTATTTATAATTATAGATTCACATATACATTTCACGCAAAGAATACTGTTTGAATTAATATTAGTTATAATTGAAAAGTATTTAAATAGTTTACTCCTATATAGATTTCATTTTAGTGTTCTATTTTATGTGTTAATGAAGTTATATTGGAAGGTATATATTTAATTCAAATGCGTATAATTCCAGGCTGATTCGGCTCTCCGTGCAAAATCTCCAAAGTATACTTTATCTACTAAAACTAAAATAGAAAAAATCGAACAAGTTCCTGCACCGAATGCTTACAACCCTGAAAAGGCAGATAAACTTCTAAGAGAGAAATCACCAGCTTTTAGTTTTAGAACTAAATCTGAGATTGTCAAAATACAGCATGCACCAGCACCTAATGTTTATTCCCCTGAAAGGTCATTGCACGCTTTGAAAAACGGACCAAAATATACACTCGCGGGAAAGGGTTCCGCTGAGAAACATGAACTTACTCCTGCACCGAACTCCTATAATCCACAAAAGGCTGACAAATTGCTACGTGAAAGTTCACCAGCTTATTCATTAAAATCAAAGGATATTCATGTAAAAATAGAAGAGACGCCCGCTCCCAATGTGTACGCCCCAGAAAGATCTATCCATATGTTAAATGGTGGTCCTAAGTTTACAATTAAAGGTAAAGGCTGTGAAATGAAAAAAGAAATAACACCCGCTCCTAATAGTTATAATCCAGAGAAAGCTGATAAAGTTTTACATGAAAGCACGCCAATGTACTCATTTAGAATTAAAGAACAAACTCCTGTTAGAAGTGAATCACCCGCACCAAATGTTTATTGTCCAGAGAAATCTATTCATTTATTGGATAGTGCTCCTAAGTTTACCATCAGTGGTAAAGGACCAACGGAAAAAATTCCCGAAACTCCTGCACCGAACGTATATAATCCAGGTAAAGCTGACAAGCTGTTACATGAATCTTCACCAGCCTATACATTTAGGTCTAAAGATCAGGTCGTTAAAGCCGATTACGTTCCTGCACCTAACGTGTATTCCCCTGAGAAATCGATGCACATGCTAGATAGTGCTCCTAAATATACTATTACAGGGAAAGGACCGTCGCAAAGGATTGACGACTTGCCTGCTCCAAACGCTTACTGTCCAGATAAGGCTGATAAGATTCTTCACGAATCTTCCCCAGCTTATACTTTTAGACCTAAAGTAGGTGTCGAGAAACCGAACGAAACTCCAGCCCCAAACGTATATGATCCGCGATTAATTGGCGGAGCTCCAAAATTTAGTCTATACGGGAAGGGTTTGGAAACGAAACCTAGTGATACTCCTGCCCCAAATGTCTATGATCCACGATTGCTAGATGGAGCACCGAAGTTCAGCATGTATGGCAAAGGCCCGGACGCTAAGCCCAGTGACACTCCTGGTCCAAGCTCTTATGACCCCCGTTTGTTAGACAGTACACCAAAGTTTAGCATGTACGGGAAAGGTCCAGATGCAAAACCAAGTGATACTCCAGCACCTAATGTATACGATCCACGAATATTAGATGGAGCTCCAAAGTTTACTATAAGTGGCAAAGGTCAAGTCGAAAAGCTATTCAACGTTCCGGCTCCCAACGCTTATGATCCTCATTTACCAAACGACTCGCCGAAATTTTCGTTATTTGGTAAAGGTAAAGATGGAAAACCTTCAGATTTTCCAGGACCTACCAGCTACGATCCACATTTACCTGCAAATTCTCCAAAATATACTATGAGGGGTAAAGGCCCAGATGGTAAAATTTCTGACGTCCCTGCACCGAATGCTTACGATCCTAACTTACCAAATGGAAGTCCTAAATTCACTATTTCCAGTAAGGGCTTCACACCAAAAATAGAACAAACTCCAGGTCCAACATCATATAATCCTAATTTATCACAAAGTAGTCCTAAATTTACTATAAGTGGGAAAGGGCCAGATTCGAAACTTCCTGATGTTCCAGCACCGAATGCTTACGATCCACACATTCCGGACGGAGCACCAAAATACACACTTTCAGGAAAAGGAATTCCTGAGAAAGTTCCAAACAATCCAGCGCCAAATGCGTATACACCTGAAAAAGCTGACAGAGTTTTACACGAAAACTCACCCGCGTTTACGTTTAGACCTAAAATTGGATCTGGAAAAATTCCGGATACCCCGGCTCCTAACTATTACAACCCGGAAAAGGCGGATAAAGTTGTATTAGAACATAGACCAATGTACACGTTATCTCCCAAGGGTAAGGATGGTAAAATCAATGATACTCCAGCTCCCAATGTTTATAATCCGGCAAAAGCAGATAAGATACTGTTAGATAACGCTCCCAGATATTCGTTTAGGATAAAAACAAATCCGTTTAAACCAGATTACGTTCCAGCACCAAATAATTACAACCCAGATAAAGCTGATAAGGTTTTATTGAAGAGCTCTCCGCAGTACACTTTTAGAATTAAACCCGAAACGTTAAAGCTTGTGGATAGTCCAGGTAATTAAAAGCTTTTTTCTTTTGGCATTGATATTTAAATATACACAAAACACACTTTTTTCCCGCTTTTTTACGCATAGAAAGGTAGTCAGAGAGAATCTCGGGTAAAAACACTCCTTTCTTCACTTCCCATCCGAAATTGAAGAACTGAAAGCAACATAACGACGTGGCGCAGCGGGACAGCATCTGACTGTAAACACGGTTGGCTGTGGGTTCGATTCCCACTCGGGGGAATGATTATGTTTAGAAGTATTTTCATTTCCCCATTGTAATAAAACAAAGTGCCACTCAAAATCTGGAGTATATACTTAAATATTTATAATTAAATATATTTCAGCACCGAATTCCTATACCATACCGAAGTTGAGCAAGACGCCGCTGTACACAATATCGGGCAGACACAAGGAGCCAATAGACGAGCGCCTCAAAGTGCCGGCTCCGGGCGCGTACAGCCCCGAGAAGGGGTACAAGTTTGTGCTCACCTATTCCCCACAGTACACATTCGGTGTGAAAATACATACGGACAAATTTACAGACTCGCCAGGTAACATAATACATTTTTTTTAGCTTCACGCTGTATTCCATACATAGCAGGGTGAGCAGAGGGAACCATAGAACTAGTGTTAAGACACTCCGTTCTCTTTTAATATTTCCGTTCCCCACTTTTCGCCGAATTGAGGCATTGCATGCTGAGTGGCGGAACTAAAAGTCGCGCTACCAGAGCGAGGAAATGAAAGTACTAAATATTATTTAATATTTTCATTTCCTGGAGTGAGAATCGAACCCACACTCTGTCGCGTGTACAGTCGCACGCTTGTGCTTCTGCGCCACATATCATAATATAAGTAAATAATTTTAGTACATTTTGTTCCGACAGCGCCGAACAGCTACCGTATCCCTTCAGTGCTGCAGTCGCCGCTGTACACGATGGCGGGGCGCCCGCCCGCGCCCGCGCACGACGAGCGCGCGCGCCTGCCCGCGCCCGGCACCTACTCGCCCGAGAAGGTATACCACGACTACATCTCGATAACCTTCTACTTTTAAACGATTGTTATGTTTTAATGACAATTTGGAATATAAGAGACAATTTTACAACAAATTTTATCTAATATAAAGAACACCGGCGATCGATAAATCGAATAAAAATACTCGACTTATCGAAACTCGAAAGTTCTTTTTATACATGATATCTGTACTATTTATAAAAATATATTCAAAATTGTTAATTCATAAATTAATATTCTTATATACTAATATACTAAACATTTTCTTTTTCTAGTTCCAACCGAACAAAACACCACAAATAACGTTTGGAATCAAGCATTCTCCTCGTTTAGGACAATTAAAGCCCGTAGAGCAAAATTACTCAATCGACACTCAATCGCATTCAGTAGTTAAAAAAGTCTTACCAGCGCAGACGCCATCTCAAAATCTAGATAGAGACGTATATGAAACGGTCAACGGAAGACATTCCGTAGCCGATTCGATCGACTCAAGCATCGATTCTCACAGAACAAATGTGACGCACATAAGGACTCATAACGAAGTAAGGAGCACGACGGCTACCCCTGAACCGATAAGGGAGACTTTGACACAAGAAATAGTTTGGGTTCCGGAACAACGCCGAGGATCGTACACAATAGACAGAACTGACGGAAATGGTTTTGTAGAGCGATACGAAGAAAACGAAATAATTCCGACGACTAACGGGTCCGTACAAGTGCATGGTAAAGGAGAAAAAAGCGCATACAGCTCGGAAGTAAGAAATAGCGAGGTGGTACAGAAAGACGGTTACGTGCAAAATGTTGATACACAAATAAGCAAAGCTAACGCACGCGAGCAGAACGTTAGGGCGACGGAGGAGGTTCACGTTGATACTGATGTTCGAAATTTGAAAAATGGTGGCACTACCACCACCACCACCAAGACCACGGTCAGGAAAGTGGGGACGGCGGCCCGCAGCGCCAACACCAGCACCGTGCGTACTCACGCCACGATCACCTCGCGCGACGTTGGGGTCAAATAACCATATTATCATTTAAATTATAACAAAAGAAAACCGACAAATAAAATGCACTAAAAAACAAAATTATTACTTTTAACTTAAAAACTACTCATTGGATCTTAATTAAATTTAAATGGGACCACACCGAAACGACTACGTATCATATAAACAAAGGATCACCAAAATTGGTTCACGATCGAGTCGATTTAAAAACCTTCTTTCTTTGAGTTTTTCGCTTTATTTAACTTTAATTTAGCAAATGTCTGCCAACGATAAGTAATAAGAATGTTGATGCCAGTTCAATTGTTTAATAAACTACGATTTAATATATTCATTATGTCAAAATTTTGGTTATTAATTTTCATTTTATATGAAATAGTCGTTGATCTTGGTATTAATTTCACATTCCTTTTAGTTTTACAGACATTAGAAAAAGATATTTTATTATAGTCAACATTCCTATAACTGTTTAGTACAATATGAGGTAAAAATCATATGATAATTTAATACTCGAATCTCTAAATAGTTTCAATGAGAAAATAAAAAAATTCATTCTTTTATACTAATAATGCTTGATATTTAAAAAAATGCCTTAAATAAAATTTTAAAGCTTGTTCTAAGATATGGCGCACTTTAAAATATTACAATATGGTTTATCGACTGTTATCTATTGCGCGTTCTATTTATATTATGAAAAATATATTATTGTTTGACTGCGCTAACATATTTTATAATTTATTTTAGAATTTTATAATAAACTATATTTTTGCTAGAGTACCTTTATTTTCACATTGTTTTAAGTTTCTAATTTCAATATTTGATGTTGATAGTGGTTTTTACCAATTTGACCCGTAAATTCGAGTTACTTTAGTAACGTGTATGCCACTTTATGGTTAATTGCATGCCAAACAGGCAGTGTCCGTAATATTATCGATTAATGCATTAATTTATGCCATATTTATGCCAAATTTCATACTCACAAACGTCCATATAACTTTAGTAAAAAGATCGAACGTTTTGAATAGATTCATTAATATCTAGAAATAATACTTTATGAGGCAATTGCAGCGGATTCGAGGGTTTGAATCTTGCCTTCTCCCTTTTTTTCATTATTAAAGGTCTTTAATGTGACACAAAAAAGGGAACTTTTTGAACAGTTTGATTACATACAAGGGCTATGGAATCGAATAAGCAGATATTTTATGCGTTTTTCATTTTTTGATGTGGTATGGACAAAAGGTAGCTTCAAAGGACTTAACTCTAGGTTTCCCCTGCGTACTCGGCTAATTGTGAAAAGTTGAAAATGTAGAAAAAAATATCATAGTGTTAAAAAACGAATTATTAAATATATACTAATAATTACACTAAGTAAGAGGGGTTTTAACAATAATAATTTAATAGATCTCCAATAAGAATAATTTTCATTATTTAAATCCTAGCAAAAAATAACATAATAACAAAGAAAATTCGGGCGGAAAGTAACAAACGGAGTGTCTTGACAATAGGTTCTCTGACTACTTCGGTATGCGAAATAAAGCGTGAAACTGCTTTTTTTTACAAAAAACAACGTATTAGTTATAAAATATACTTACTAAATTACTCCTTAATAATTTATTATTAATATTGTTACGCTGTTTACGCAAATATAAAAAATAAGCCTGGTATGTGTTTATCATTGAAATATATTACCATATAATGAGACTGGCGGATGTTTTGCTTGATAAATGCTAACAAGTTTTGTTTGAAACGGAAATTTAGCATGAGCATTGGATAAGTGGGCAGTGAACCACATTGTTCACGCCCACACACTGAGAGCATTGTCACGAGACTATCCGACTCGCGATAAGAAGCAAAAACAGTTTTAATAAACTTTGTTTAATCTTTTCTGTTCTCATGTAAGCTGTCACAGTTGTAACAATGAATTTTTATTTGTTATCCGTTAGATATCGTTAATTGTATTGTTAAATGTCTGTATTGTATTTAAAATACAGATTAGTTATGAGATTATAGTGAAACATTAAAAAGAGTTGTATATA
>JAKGSA010000398.1:32450-93537 GCA_033558755.1 Philaethria dido
TTAACACATACAAAATCTGGTAAGCAATCACCCGTCACACTTCACCACCTATCATCTAATCTACACACACCAAATAACCATATATCAAGTACACAAACTACAAAAATCACACGCAGAAGGAGAGGGAGGAGACAGAGATAGGGGGAATCTATATATCCTTTTTCCTGAAGGCTTTAGGACGGGATATATAGATATGAGTATACCGACGTAAAGTCGAGTTTCGGCAAATCGAATAAGAAAATGTTTACTAAGTTGTCCTTTTTATTTTGTCAACATAATATATTTATAACAATAGAGAACTTATCAAATGTACCATTTCTTAGTTTTTAAAATTATATTTTATATGTTGCAAAGACGTAGGGGAAGCGGAATTAGCCCCGGACACTTAATGAAACGCAAGTAGAAATAAAAATACAGGACATTTCTGTGTTATTTCATATTAAATATTAAATTAAGAATTTCTTTATATGTAATAATCAAGCTTTGAACTGTTATATCACATTTTCTCAAGAAAATATACTGTTTATAATAAGGTCTGGTTTTTTGCCGTCAAAAAAATGGTGGGTAGCCCCGGACATTTTATTCAATGATGGCCCAACCGCTTTTTGGCCTTACAAACATCACAGTAAACACATATTCAAAGAACACAGTCTTCACAGGTAGTCTTGGCATTGCTGTCAAGAAATTCAGAGTATCGTCAAATATTTCTTTGCAAACAATCATTCAGTCTCTTTTTGTCTAAGAAAGATTTTGTATATTTTCATTTGCTTCTAAAACCTTTTTAGCTTCGTCATGTTGTTGTATTTCTATTTGTTATTTTTTATTGTTTTTTTTGCTTTTCCTTCACTTTTTTATATGGTGAAGATGTTATAAGGTCGCTTTCTTGTACTTTCGCGGCAGCGTCAATCGTGAAGTAGACGCTGAAAACTTGCATTCAATCATACTAATTTTGCTTGCAAATGTTTATGTCACTTGATTTTCTTCTTATTTTCCTATTTTACTGGTTCACCGCATCAATTTTGGTATAATATATTAGTACTTCTGCAACGATGGTAACAACGTAGGTACTTAACCCATGTTATTACTATAGTTGTAGAAATACTAAACATACTTAAGATAATGTAGTACTAATTGAAGTATTTTCAATAAATAAGCAAATTGACATTAAATTACAGTTCAAAAAAGAATAAGAACATGTGAAAAAGAAATAAATAAACAGGCCGAAGAAAAAACTAAAGCTTATAAATTCCTACTTCATTACTATTATATATTGCTCTAAATTATATTTCGGTTATATTCAATATATAGCCAATGCATAGAAACTGTAAGTCGGAAGCAACAATAGTTTTTATTAGACATAAATTATTATAATATGAGATACCATCGCAGGTTTAATAGTTAATTATATTTTTTTTACTGTAAAAACTCATGGATTGTCACCGACAGTTTAATTACATTAAATTTGATTATTAATTATTTATACAAAAGAAATGAGGATTATATGCCAAAAGAGGACCAAGAATATTAACATCTAATGGGGAAGTACCATAAATGCTATAATATAAAAAAACTACGGATTTGTCCTTGGAAGAGAGGCAAATGAAGATAGCAAGATGCAAGTAATTGAGAGTAATGAAATAAAAAATTATTGTGTGTTCGATATATCCATCATTGAGAAATAAGCATCAATTTTTTCTTCATTCTTACTACAACGTTCTCGTTTATGACCACCGCGCTATGTCCGAGAAGACGAGAAGGAAGGAAGGATGGAGGAAGGAAGGAGCTACAAATACTAAATCTAAAAATACTAAATTTATCAATTTATATGTTAATATAAATATTATATATTTTATGTCTCATGTTGTTTTCTAGCCTAGTCTCTACCTATTATATGGACGGAATATGTTATTAATAATATGTGGCCAATTTGCGTAAATGCTTATGAAGTATGACTAATTAACTACCATATTTGTAAAGAGCAAGGAAAACGGTAACAAATAAATTTTATATTCAGAGATTCAAGATAATTTATAAATAGTAAATCAATATGACGTCAAAACAATTTACACCCTTATCCTCCATTAACTCTTACAAACGTGCGTGGTACAGATTGACATAACAGTAAATATTTACGTATCAGAATGTATTGCGCTTAGTTTAGAACTGTTTTACTTTCGGCCATAAATCGTGCACTAGGAGTTGAGGCTAGTCGTTAATGGACTTTATGGCAACAATGGCTTATAAGAGCTATATATGTATATAAAAACTATGATTATCCTTACTAATATTATAAATGCGAAAGTAACTCTGTCTGTCTGTCTGTTACGCTTTCACGGCTAAACCACTAAACCGATTTTGATAAAATTCGGTATGAAGATAGAAATGAACATGGAAAAGGACATAGGATACTTTTTATTGCGAAAAAAATAGTAGAAGGGGTTGAAATAGGGGATGAAAGTTTGTATGCAAGTTCCTTATTGTCAAACATAAAATCATGTAAGATTATTCAACTGTTTACAACTTTCACACCTAAACCACTTAACCATTTTTGACAAATAGTCTAGACCTTGGGAAAGATTATAGTCTACTCCTTACCATATCGTGCGATATAACCGAATTCCACGCGGGCGAAGCCGCGGGCGGAATGCTAATAATTAAAATTTAGGATAATAATAATCTTGTAAATAGAAGATTATGAAAAAGAAAATGTTTTTATTCTACAGCTACACTTTCAGAAAAAAAATAAACAACCGAGTTTTAATATATTGAACGTTTTTTTTACATACAAAAATTCAATAAGCGTTTTAATAGAGGACTTATGACATTTAAAAAGCAACACGCGACACAGGTCAAGGCTGTCGACAGTCTACTAATACCTAGTATTGTAATCGTCATTTAGGTGTGACCATACAGTACAGTTCAAATAATTAATGATAAATGTGACTTTAAAACTATTTGGCAATTGGCTTAATAAATTTATTTTTTATGGTGACAATGACCAATTTGTTTAAGGAGATTTGTTTAGGTCACAATTAAACAAGGACACTGGATCATTCACTATAAATTAGTAATTACGCTTACGCAAACAAGCAATCGCGCGGTTTACACTTGACTATACCTTTCCCTCTGCACTATGTCGTCAAAACAATATTAAAGCAGACAACCATGACTCTTAACTTATTTTATACTTACTTTTATTCACTCTTAACTTATTTTATTATATTCTTTCTTTTTTTTTCTTGACTTTTTTTGGTTACATTTTTTTTAGTGTTATACTACTGCCTACTGCCAAATGTAATAACCACGGGAGTTATTATTGGTTGACAAAGCTTTTCTACTATTTATGAAGCGGCACCATTTAAATTTTTCGTTAGAGAAGGCATAGTGCTAGTCACGTAAATTACGACGGCCGCACTCCATCCTTAAATGTGATAGTCGCCAATTTTTTGAATGATCTTGAGAAGGTCAACCCATAAGAAATCTTTAAAAGGATTAGTTTACGAAAAGGATCAATAAAAACCCATTCAACCTAAAATAGTTTTGGGATGAGAATAAAAAAAACCATCCGGTCTCTATAAACACCTTATACCTTAGAAAAGTTAGAGAGAGAGCCTTAGAGCTTATACCTTAAAAATGTAAAATATTTTCGTCCAGGTTGGACCTATATGTACGGATTTACCTACAAAATTTTTTAGCTGTTAGTTTACTGCCCTTAATATTACCAAAAAGCGCGGCTTTGAGTTCCGCCACTCAGCACGCAATGCCTCAATTCGGCGGAAAGTGGGGAACGGAGTGTCTTAACATTATATTCCCTCTGCCTACCCTGCCATATGCGAGATACAGCGTGAAGCTATGTTATTTATAAAGCGGGGAACGAATAACTTTATAGTAGGTAATAAAGGAACTCTATGAAAAATATACATATTTAGAAATGAGATTCGAACTTCAACTACGAGACTTCAAAGACGAGTAAAAGGGATATAATTTCTTCCAATATTTTTTAAATATCAAATATATAACATTATAACTAAGTTGCAAATATTTTTCGCATCTGATAATGTGGAAGTGTTAGAATTATTTTAATAGTTTGCAATAATTTTATGTATCACGATCACCCCAGTGTAAAATTCTAAGAGAATTTTACACTGGGCTATGTATAATTTGCAATCCGGAAAACTAATTCAAATATAAAATTAAAATTATAACATCACGTTATGTTTGGTAGACAAAAGTATTTACTATTGTGTCACTTTAAGTTCGACGAAGTAGTTATATAATTTCTTTAATTATTTTATATTTTAAGTATATATATATGTCGCGGAAGCCGAGTCTCGAGGAGTAGCGACATAATCAGTACCTTCGGACGCCATGGTCAGTGTGCTCCAGTGACACAGGCGAAAATCCAACAAGATGTGTGTTCCGCTCTACTGACGCATGCTATTTATATTGTCATTCTATAGTTTTCTAACAATGTATCGCCAGCCGGCTAACCATCAAATCATATGTCAAATAATAAATACTCTTTAGTCATTATTCTCTAACATATATATATTGGCTTTCCTTTTATTATCTCCAACAGATAGTCCGCGAGCATGTCTTGGCTCAGTAACTACCCTGATTGCAATTATTAATAATTTCTAAGTTAATGAGCCGATGTTTTTCGATAAAACCTTTAATAAGAATGTCAGAATTGAATTTTAAACGAAGTGTTGCGTGTTATTTTTGATGCGTCCTCCAACTTATTTAATAAAAGTCCGCTGATATGAGAAAATCTATCGGATATATGATATGTGTTTTTTTAAGAACCTTTTACAATTGTTGAATACAAAGTAACAGTCGGCTAAGTATTTTTAGATTAACGTTATCGTTAAACGAAAAGGCGTCTGTTTCATTTTGACAACACCTCAAATACTTATTTATAGCATTTTAAAGAGCATATTTTCAACATGCACGATTTCTGTTGTTTTTCATGGCAATATCAAAAAAGTTTCATAAAATTCCTCCTAGTTAGCAAAATCAGTTTTTTTTTCAATTTTAGTAAATACATTACTAAGCAGGGTGCAATAGAATTATTAACACAAACAGGCGTAAATTTGTAGAATTAAGCGTAATCTAATAATTTTGATGACTCTTCAGTTCAGTTCCTTTATTATTGCGCTTTAACATGCCAGTTGAGCACAAGTCACTTCACCAGAAGGAGAACTCACGATCCTTCGTGTGTTTGTTTTTAGTGAATTGATCGGTAAAAGGAAATAGTTACACCACGAGCATTGATTCGATTGCATTTTTTATAACTTTTGAAAACATGAATGTGACAATTTTATATCTACCCTCAACTTACTCTTGTAGCAAGTAAGTAAAGTAAGACTTATGTTAATATTGGGACAGAGAATGTAAATAAATATAAATTAGTTTTTTCTTGTTTACCGAGCAGCTATAGAATACGAATCACGATTCGGGATATCTGTAATTTTTTCAATGTTGCGTAGATGTTGAATTTGGTTTTTTTTTTAACAATTCCGTTCCCCACTTTCCGCCGAATTGAGGCATTGCGTGTTGAGTGGCGGAACTCAACGCCGCGCTATGCCTTGTTACCAAACCCAAGAAATGACAATACTAAATTTTACATTTCCTGGAGTGGGAATCCAACCGTTTACAGTCGCACGCTTGTGCCTCTGCGCCACGACAGGCGCAATTTTGTACTCTCTTGTATTACTAAATACAGGACTGACGATTGTTCTGTTAACAATCGTATAATCTACAAAATAGATACTTTTAGGATTTCGTTATACAAGTCGGAGATAGACATATACGTACCATATTAGTACTTAGTTATACTCTAGTCTGTAAAACCACTACTATATTGTGTGCGATTTGTTGAAAACCAAAGAAGTGATAATTATATAATAAAATATATAATAAAATATATATTAAAATATAATTACCTATTCGAATTTCTTTGAAATCATTAAAGTATAAACTTTAAAAATTTATCTTACTACAATCATTGTTATTACTCAATTCGGCGGAAAGTGGGGAACGAAATTGTTGAAAGAGAATGGAGTGTCTTAACACTAGGTTCTCTAGTTCCCTCTGCCTACCCTGCTATATGCGGGATACAGCGTGAAGTTAAAAAAAATCTTACTACATTATAACTTTATATTATATTTTACATTTTCTCTTATTGTAAAATATGATTATTATTATTATTTGTTACAACTAAGTACAAAGATATGAGCTCGTTGGAACAATTAGGTATACTGTACAGATTAGTAGCACTATATATTTAAGGCGTAAAAAATGTTGATACTTGACAAATTAAAACTCGCATGTTTTATAAAACTATCAGAATAAATTACATTTTGTGGTCAATATGATATCAATGTTTGCGTTGGGGACTGTCGGGCTGATAACGATACGCGTTACGCTGGGCATGGGCAATAAAGGACCTATCGTACCTACATGTATGTGTATTATGTATGGTTCTTTATTATTGTCTGAAATAGCAATTTGTATTGAAAATATAAATAATTTTATGATAGAATTTTATGTGTCAAACAACACAAAAATTCATTCACAGTTCTTATGTTAGTAAAACTACATAGTAATGCAGCTGAAAATGCTATATTGACTGATATAATGTTTAAGCGATATTGTGCTTAATTTAGAGGAAATGGAGAAATATATTAGTAAAAAAAGGTGTATTGAAAAAATACTTACAATTCCTGTTTACATTTTGTTAACATATGCCTAT
Source organism: Philaethria dido (assembly GCA_033558755.1). NCBI lineage: Eukaryota > Metazoa > Arthropoda > Insecta > Lepidoptera > Nymphalidae > Philaethria > Philaethria dido. The sequence goes on from JAKGSA010000398.1 coordinate 39,205, forward strand.
GCAAACATAATCACGTAGTTAATGTTTACGTTAATGAATAAACAAGGACCATTATATTTAAAGCAAAGAGTTAATATATTTGGCATAAATAAAAAGAAGCAAAAAATATATTTTACGTAGTATTTGCTAGCTGAAACAACATAAGTACACTAAAAAACAATTACAAATCCCAACCATTATCACTTATCGTTATCATTATCGTAATTCAAACAGAAATTCCGAGATAGTATATTTTGTGTGAGATGCGGTATCAAGTTGTCTACAGTGTGTATTTATTTCTGATTGCACTTATCTATAAAACATGGAATAATATCAAATCTATCCTGTCAATGAGGAAAATCGATAATATACGTGATGACGCATTATTATTATCTAGCTATTGTTGTCAATTTTAAAATCTATTTAAAATTAGAACTAGTAGTTATAGATTAAGATCCCATGAACCGACAGACTTACTTCATAGAATAAAAGCTGAAAATTTGAATTAGCTGAAAATAAAAGTATGGAGTTTGGGGTGTGATTGCTTCAGGAGATAGTAGATAGATCGTAAAGGTGCATAAAATAGTACCTTAATTACCTCATAGTATAAAGCTCAATTTTTTCATATTTTCTTCGTAATAATATTAGAAATCCAACACCCATGGCCAGACATTTAGTGTGGTTGCAACCCCCTGCCAGACACTTTTAAACTTTACAAAAAATCATTAAAAATTTGTTACATTATAAAAGCTGAACTTTACATATATTGCTTGGGGACCTATAAGAAGCCATCAAAAGTGTCTGGCTGCGGAGATAACGTCTTCTTGTTAATTGAGGTATTATTTTATGCACTTTTACTATCTATTATCTCCTGAGGCAACCACACTCCAAATTCCATACTTGTTGATCTTTCTTACCTCTGTCAAATACACTTACTGAGAACCTTTCAGCTTTTATACTATGAGGTGAGTCTGACGGTTCATGGATTCTTAATCTATTAACTTAATTAAGAAAATTATGAAGAAAAGTAGCTTAAAAAGTATTTCTTCTTCACGCTGTATCCCGAATATAGCAGGGTAGACAGAGGGAACCTGAGAACCTAGTGTTAAGACACTCCGTTCTCTTTCAACAATTCCGTTCCCCACTTTCCGCCAGATTGAGGCATTGCGTGTTGAGTGGAGGAACTCAACGCCGCGCTTTGCCTTGTTACCAAACCCAGACAATGAAAATACTTCATTTCCTGGAGTGGGAATCGAACCCACAACCTGTCGCGTTTACAGTTGGACGCTCGTGCCTCTGCGCCACGACAGGCGTCAATGTAAAATATGTTTCTGTTAAGATTAAAGCTAAACTTTTTACATTTGCTTTATCTAGTTGGTAGGTAATATTTTTCTTCCCCTAAATGTATCTCCTCGCACGCTAACGTTAATATACCTAAGTAAATTGTAATTAATTTGCTCCACATTTCACTTGCCATGAGCCCGACTGTTTATAATATTCTCTCGGGAAACGTAAATTCATTATGCTTGCAATTTAATTACACTGCAAAATGTTTTACGTGCCGTTAAAGTTGCGAATGCTTTGTGAACGTAAAAAATAGTAGAACCCTCACCGTAATATTCTATTAAGATAGAGATACATACTTATTAAATATTCAAATTTAATTACGCTATTACAGTTACACGTGATACAACAGTATGCAGATGTTATTCTATTTCTTTATTTATCGTGAATTAAGAGTTATCTCTTACGTAACTGTGTATGTACATACATAGGTATATACTTGTACAAGTCAGACTGTATATACATGTTACAGTGTATTTATCTTAAACAAAGGTATATTTACATAATCTTTCTAAATAATATACGTTATAAAATATTTCAGAAACATATAATTATAAGTTTGACAATGTTATTTTGTGACGTTACTTATACTTATAATATTGTTTAAATCTTACAGATCGTACGTACAGGCTAAAGGCCGAAAATTATATATCGTTGAGTTCTTTCACCATTTCCAAAAATTGTAGCTGATGCATATATGATATATAAAAATAAACACATGCTACAGATGGTTTATAATATTTAATTTGTTGAAATACGCCACCCGAATGGCGCACCAAAACGAAAACATGGAAAGGAACATGGATTTAAATGTAAAAGACTTATTTTAATTCAAGAATAAGTTATAGCGGAGAAACAATTATATCGCTTTATTATGTTAATAATATATTTCATAACATTATGATTACATCACCCTAAACTGCTAAAACCTGCTGAAGGGTTGTAACCTTGACAAAGGGGTGGTTTTACGATATTTTTGTCCTTCTATGAGCACATTTAAAATATGAATTGTTTTCAAAGAAATTAACTAATACGATATGGATGCTTCATAACTCGTGATAGTGGGTAATTTATAATAATTTTAAATAACATTAAATTGGTATTTCTTGTAATAAAACGCCACTCGATGTGGCATATCACTAAGCGGAAGGAAGAGTAAGTATTATATCACTTTTGTGATCTCGTTTTCATTTCTGTTTCTAAGTATTCTTTGTGATTTGGATAGAGTTCCGAAATGTATAAAAATGTAGTACATAGTTTTTGTTAAGTTTTATCTTAAATTTAATATATCTTTAGAAAACATGAAAATTTTTAACCACATGCAGATACCATACTCGATAAAAACCTTTTATCATAATATAATTTTGAATATTTTATCCAATGACATTCTTAAATGACATTTGTGTGCAAGATAGCGAAACATCGAAATTATTCAAATGCAAATTGCGTCTCAAGATATAGTAAATATTCACATACGTACCGTAGCTAGAATTTCCAATATAGTTGTGATTTAGTTGAATAACTATAGTATGTTTTCTATCTCGTTTTGTTGTATGGATAGATATGGTGTTATCTTGTTCTCATGGCGCATAGTAGGACGCGGGCGCGCCGCGGCCTTTGCGTGATTCGTGGCCGTGTGTATATTGTATCGCAGTTAGTACATTCCGCTGGAGTAGACGCCGCGAGTTGCCCGCGTTGTCGCCGTTCGTGACGTGCGCACCTCACCATTTCTAACTTTTGCACTTCAATTACTCGTTAGAAATTAGCAAAGTCGCTGTTCGGTTAAGTAGCAAGATATAAAAACAAAACGTTAATTCACTTTTGTTAACCACTTACGAATCTATGGATGAACTCGTGTGACTCAGTGTTTCCTAGTTTAAAAGTGTTTTGATCAATTGTGATTGAAACGATGTGTTGCTGTTTTGTGCTCCGTGAGGATTACAAATAAAAGCGTCGCTATAATTTTTTGAATGGAATACAAGTTTCCAATACAGTACGCTGTGTACGGGAGCCGCCGCTTCATTCTTAAATTATCATCATTGTATTTATGAGAAAAATACAAAAATGAACATCAGTTGGAATTGGTTGTTAATTATAGTCACAATTGCTTTTATATTAACAAATTCTAATGTAGTGGCAACGTACTCCAATGCAATGGCAAATTGCAGTCCATATACAGGTTTGAAAACATTGTGTTTAGTATTGTGAATTAACAGACTTTGTATCTAACTTTTCTAATTTATAAACAAGTCTTTTTTCTGATTCACTAATAATCTAGATTTAATGCACTTTTCTACTTATTATAAATAAAGAAATTACTCTATATTTCAATAGTGAAATGTCTTTCACGTGCCTTTCTAGAATGAAATTGCAACAATATTCAATTTAAGTGAATTATTAAGATTTTTTATTAAGTATGTTCTAAAACTATTACACTCATATCGAATTTCGAAACGTGTATTGTGTTTTACAAAATGCACAATAGGTGGAAGAAAATTTCTCATTTCGCTTTTATTTGTAAAATATACTAGTAACATTGTATGAGGCATATTTGAGACAGGTCAGAATTTTACTTAATGCATATAGAAAAGCTTAATATCTCCTTTGTAACTAATTATTCTTAGTAATTAAGTAATGCTTGAATTTAAAACAAAATAAAAAGTGTAAGATATGCGAGCATACTTTCTTTGGGATGTGAGCGGTTTCCAAAGCTTTTACTAATGGGAAACAATTTGGACTGCTTTCTAAGTTTTACATGCTACATAAACGATGATGCTAACAAATCGTGCACGGATAATACCAATTGAATGTTATCAACACTATAAGTAACTAATATTTCTAATTGAAACCATGCACCAGACATAGGTACGCACATGATATATAGAGATTTCCATTCAAATCTTACACAGATGAGATATCACGTATCAATGGAAAATAAAATATCTATTTTTACTTTTGGCTGATCATCAAGAAAATTCATTTGATATTGATTCGAGTATTTTAAACTATTATCTGTTATTTATCGGTTAATTTAATCCAACAACACAATGTTTTGATCGATGTATCAAATTCGTATCTATTTAACATTATTTAATATATATAAAATAATTACATATGATTTTGTCGTAAATAGAACCAAAAGGTGTATTAAAAATGAAAAAAATATAGTTTTTCCTAAATATCGAACTAATACCTCGTATTATAGTGATATCCGTGAAACTGTACGGTTGCACTATTTATAAATGTATTGAATGAAGTTGACTCAGAGTTTGTAAGCGTCGGAGTCAGCAGATTTTTCTCTTGATAGTTTCACGGTAAAGGCTTCTTGGCGCGACGGCTTATGACTCATAAAAGTATCTTAAGATAATAATACACATGATTCATCATTGATAGTAAATTATAATAATGACATTTGGACTCCAAAATACGAGTATAATAACAATGAAACAACATCATAAAATTATTATTATAATATATATAACGTAGAGAATGTTATCAAAACATAGAGTTTTCTTATTACAAATGAAATGAAAAAATTCTAAAGGTTTATATTAAAACAGTATTTTAATTCGATGTTATGTTGTGTTTTGCCTGTTAATTGTACTTAGTATTGGGACGTGTGGTGTGATTGCTATACATACCTCTCTACTTTGGTATAACACGGCAGCAAATTGCTAACTATTTATGGTAGTAATAATTAAAAGTTGAAATCTTCCTTGTTATATATATATATATATATATATACCTTCATTAAGTATTATATCATGTATGTAAGCATTATATTATTATATTTTACTACTTTAAGTATCGTACCTGAAACGATAATTTCAACATTGAGTCATTGTTTTTCGGAAACATTATTATAAGAACCGAACTGTTTTTATATTTACAGTCTCGAATCTTCATGAGTACTAAGGCTTAGTCCTATACTTCCTCATGGACATCTGTAAGACATTATGTTAAATATTTAAAACAATGTATACAAATGTATGTATATGTGTGACACACTCTTACATATAAATACGATTGCGAAACACTCATTCTTATTGTAGGTATTCAAAAATATATGACATACTAGTTGATGCCCACAACTTTTTTGTGTGGACTTTATGCTACTACTACTTTCACATACCACCCGTTGACATTGAAACTTGGACTCTAAATTACAGCGCCTCTAATACACGGTGGAACCCCTTCCTTATGTTATTATATTTACGAGCTGATTCCCGCAAAGTTGCGTTTAAAAATCTTGACTCTTGTTCACACTGTATTGCTGTTAATATTTTTTTCGTAAATATAGTCCATTGACTATGTGTACATTTACACACACAATAAATATTGTTTTATTTTATGTTAAATAGTCTGCTAAGACAGAAGCATACAGCATAGCAGTGAAACAAATGAATAATCCAAAAATGTAAGATTTTTGTATTATTGGCGGTCGGTATTAGATATGTTTTGTAAAATAGTATTAAAAAATATTAAGTATTCAAAAAATGAAAAGCCTATGACAATCTACAAATTATTTTGCAACGAATGGCCAAAGGGCTATCCCGATACGTCCAGTAGTTTTGAGGTAAGAGACTAACAAACAATAGGCATTACAGAGAGCTACTAGCAATCAAAAAAAACATAATCATATATATATATATATATATATATATATATATATATATATATATATATATATATATGTATATTTAGTTTTGACGTATTTACTTTTTATGAGCTTTATGCTCTTTTTCCTACATAACGATGTAGAAAAATTCATAATTACTTATGAATTATTTTCATTTCCTCGATCCGGTAAGACAGAGTACAGCGTTGATTTTCGCCAGTCTACACGAAATGTCTCAAATTCAGATGGAGGAAGAATGTATTGTCGCTAGGTTAGATGAGAAAAAGTGTGAAACTGAAAAATATTACTATGATTGCTTTATACGGAAAACCTATGAATTTGATAAGCTGATAGATACTCAGTCAGGCACTCTTACCTAACCTCAACTTGCCTAGCATTGCACATGCTTTGTAAATATTCGGAGTGACCGCGTGTTCCAACACGATAACTTATTGCAAATGTTTGAGTAGACCTCAATTTATACCTAATAATTTGGCGTTTGAATTTAGATTTCGATAATAAACAAATTGAAGTAGTTACATTAATTATGTTTTTGCTTTAATTGTCGAAGCGGTGACCGTCTCAAGGCCAACATTATTGCTGTACGGATTTTTGTGCTTTACGCGTTTCATAGTTAACATTTTCCTTGCAAGAATTCCTGTTGAGACAATATTTCTATGTTTATTAGAGAAGCTCAATTATATTATAGTAAATTTTTTCCATAAACAAGCCGTCTTATAAATTGAAATTAATTAAATGTCACAAGTGAGTGGTGTCGTGATGAAGACTAATCGATTAGCGTTATTTCCCAGCTAAATAAACTATATGCTAGTGTGGTGAGGTGAGGAATTAGACAACTTTGTTAAGTTAACACACTCTTATTTGTCTTGAAGTGAAATAAAGCTATGAGATTAGAAATATTTTTTATCCGACTTCAAAAATGCAAGGGGTTATCAAATCGACTTTATATATTTTTTTTTTACTGGGTGAATTAGTTTTAATGATTCTTTTTATATGATATTTAAAGCTTTTGATGTGGTCCCATTTAAATTTAGTTAAGATCTAACGAGCAGTTTTTGAGCTGTTCGCAATGATTGTAAATTTATATTCATTTTCCTTAAAAATTTTTTTTTTTTGTTAAAATCTTAGTTATAAATTTCAACGTCTTAGGCAAGACGTACAAATAAAATCACTGACTTAATTTGTATGACTTGATTAGATTCAGATGATAAAGTATTGCGCTCTTTACTTTTCACACGTTTTTCGGACTTAGTTTTAATTGGCGAAACTCATTGCCGCATATTTATTAAATAATGTCTTAAAAATACCCTAGTATACTGGAATGAAATAAAAATATATAACCAGTATTTGACGATACCATAAAAATTTACAAATGATTTTGTTGAAAAATAAATCTTATTGGCTTTACTTTATATGAATCCAAATTTTCATCTCGATTTGGCGGATCAACCTTAATCCATACTTCGGTTTCATTGAGTATATGCGAGAAAGAAAGTGGTAGAAATTCCGTCCGTGAATCTAAAAAAATGCTCATAATAAAATAGGAAGAGGGGAAATCTCTCCGGGAAACGATCAACGATCAACAAGAACACGGATTCCTTATTGTAAATTTTGTTACCTTTTATATTTAAAAAAAAAAGTAGCTTCACGCTTTGTCCCGCATAGCAGGGTAGTCAGAGATAAACCAGCGTTAAGTGTTTTGACGAGATATTGGGTGTTAAGTGGCGGAACTCAACGCCGCGCTCCAGAGCCTAGCTACCAGAGCGGAAAAATTAAAATTAAAAATATAATCATTACCCCGATAGAAAATCGAACCCAACCAATCGCGTTTACTGTCAGACGCTGTCTCTCACAACACCAAGATGATCTCGATTTTTTTAAAATAAATAATATACATTACTTATTATAAGCAAGTATGATAGATATGTACTAGAATGCTACATATTAAATTTTTTAAATACCTATATTTCATTATTAAATTATTATTTTCTATCAAAAAGATTTTTGTCAATTATACATTTAGTTTGATAGTGTAATTTTTTGAAAACTTTAACTAGTTACTACAGGAAGTATCTCATTCTACAATAATTTTAGTTACAGGATGTATGATATCTTAACGGGCACGTCCGGTCGACACCAATGTATAAACACTCTTTAGTAGATATGTTTCATTACACAAGTACGTAATATAAAGTATAATTAAATAAACTAATAAATTATACTTTATATGTCACAATGTTTGAAATTGTATTTTGCGAAAATATAGGGATATATGTGATATCTTTAGTTCCACGCTTTTCCCAGAATAGTAGAGTAGGCAATGAAAGCATAATGTTAAACTTCGTTTTCCGCTTTCCGCCCAAATTTGAGACATTTCGTGTTAAATGGCGGAATTGTCTTAACAGACCGGGGAAATGCGAAACAATTCCTCCGATTGAAGACTGAACCCACAAAAAATTGTGTTTACAGTTAGACGGAATTCGATTTGGGACCGTATTACCGTAAAATACACTAAGAGTTGATCCAAGGGATCCTAATCACTTAATTGATTCCTTATATTTATTAGTGTCCAATCAATTGTTACAAACGGATGGAATTCTTTGCGGTCATAGGTACTGGTAGGATTAATTTTCCGAATGTTGACCACGCCTTCGTGACTTTGACCATGCCACACCCTGAACTGCTGCTAATTAATAGTGTTTTCAATACCGCATGTACCCGTCGTCACGTCTCATGTTTCATTTACCATTAGTATTATAAGGTTGTCTTTGATACGTCCCTCGTCAATTTCTTCATATATATTTTCCCCCTCGATTGGCATACTGTAACATTAAACTAAGTCTTGACAAGAATATTAATGTTTGTCTTTCCTACATGATTAACTACTTGTTATAGATGACATTACATGTACGTTGACAAATTGTCTTTAGAAACTTTTCCATGAAAACAAAATTATGTTTTTATTTTCAAGCTACACTTTTAGGTGCGTTTGCATTATTGAATGACGACAATTGATCGGCATTGTAACTTATTAAGAACATATCTATTTAGGTATTATTCTATATTTAATATGAGCCATACATATCATAATATTAGGTAGTTGAAATTTGTTGTTAGCTTTAAAATAGTTTGTTTTTTATTCTTTTGTGATTATCGATACCATTCTTGGTTTCAGATGTAGAATTTAGCGGCCCGTTACTTATACCAAAAAAATGTGAAATAACATTGAAAAAAGGTCAAAATTACACATTATACTGTAAATCCAACAGTTCAATAAATTTAGAGCAGCAAGAAATACCAGAAGAGATGGTAGAACCGTTTCATAAAGTACAAAGAAATGTGACAAATTCAGATAACATGTATAAATATGAAATTGCGCTAGATTTATACAATGTAAATCAGTATGCTGTCGGTTATTACGCTTGTTTCGATTTCAACATAAATGGCAGCGACATATTCAGAAACATGTTGGAAGAACCTGTTAATACTAGGCACATTTCGTATATTTATATCTTTGTCGATGGTGAGGCTTTTATGATTTTAAGAAAAATATATTTTTTAAATTCTTGTCTTATATTGTAATTTTCTTATATTGAATTATAAAACTTTTAGAGACAGGTACCTTACTAGCACCAATGAGAGAAATTGTTATTGCGCAAAGTAATGAGTCCATAGTAATCGAATGTAGACCTACAACACCTGATGTAAACGTTACTCTATACGGGGTATGTATCATACACTAAGTCACTAAAATAGGTATTCTTAATTTTTATGAATAAAATAAATTAATTGCTTAATTCACATGACAGAACTTATAGGCAACAATTGCTTGAGTATTCATGCATGACATGCAGTACTTATATGTTATTAAAATAATAAAATGGGGCAACGTTTACTGTTTTAATATCGTAAATTTTGAGAAAATATAAAAAAAAAAAAGCTAATAAAGAGATGCATGGACGTTGTCTCATCCAGGGCTTTAAAAAACTAACGCTTAGAGCTGCGACATAAAAGTTACTAAGGCATGAAAACTACTTTAAAATTACCATTTGCTTTAGAAATTTTAACAACGTTCTTAATATTCAGGAGTTCGCAGATAGTGCATACCAACCATATATTTATAGCCCAAAAATTGGATTTACTATCGAAAACGATGCCCTATTGGATCTTACCATAGACATTTTCAATTGTAGCTTTGTGAGAGGAGATTTGATGGAATCGAAAGACGTTATTGTAAATAAACGTAGGTGATTAGATGATGTACGAATTTACCTAGCGTACCTACTGCTGCATTCATTGCAAAATATGTTTGTTTACTCGACATATCATATGTACATGACGTCTTTTGTAATGAATGTAGCTTAAAATGTTTTTCAGTTTTATTATATGAAATATATGTTGAATCTTTATTACTAAAATGAATTGGTATATAAAATTGAAAAACATATCGATGAGGTAACCATTTCTTTACTAACAAAACATTATTATTTGGTAATACGATAATAGCAGCCGAGTAACAAGACGATAGAACCTTTAAAGTACTCTCCAAAGATTGGATTTTTAGTACGAAAAGGTAGTTCGCGTGTTTTCCAATGCCAAGGACAACAAGGAAGTAATAAAAAATGGAAAAAAAATATAACTTGTAAGTAGATAGTGTTGCTATCTTGGTGTCACATAACGAAGTAGCGTGGTGTAATGGTTTCATACAAAATTAAACCAATTTAATCCTGTTCGTGAACCGGCTTGCTGCTTGTAACTCTACTTCTTGTTTATGTTGCTCTGGTTGATCTTTGTGCACTACCTAATTATGTATTCTAACTAATTTACTAACATGGTTTAACTTTTTGTTGTTTTTCTTGTAGATATGTAAATATAGCACTTTATTTCTGTGTTTGTTTTTAATTATTTTATAAATATTAGTTGACTTCTTCATTTTTATTGATTTTACTTTGGGTAAGAAAAAAAAATAAGATAAGGATTTTATTTTGCAGTTGTAACTATAAATTGACTTTTAATATTTATTTTATACGATACAAATTGCATATAAAGAATATTTAATGTTCTGCGTTCAGTTCAATTTTGTCTTCAACTGTATCTTTAATTATGGTGCTTTCGAAGCACCTAAGTATCTTTAAAACAAATAAATAAAACAAATAGAATGGAATCAAATTATGCCACCCAATAATATAATAATGGCAAAACGATAATATGATCCACAAAGTTTACATAGGTATATCTAGAATCTCAATTACTTTTCCATATTACAGTAAATATTTTATTTTTACCGAACCTCTTTAAAGCTACACTTTGTTGGTGTACATATAATTTTTTTGATCATCTATAAATAATTCTTAAATTTTCGTCTTGGTATGCATGCACAGGCATGTAAATACTGGCACACACTGAGAAAAAAACGATAACTACCATCATGTTTATTTTAAAATGTTATTCAAATACCTACACTGTGTAGCCTAGAGTCTAAAAAACATTAAATATTTTTTGTTTTGATTTTCAAATCACTTTCTCCTTCGCTAATTCGTTTTTCGTCTGTTACTATTGTTACTTTAGCAGCTTAATTTACTATTTAAGTTACTTTATTTGTAAAATTATCTAATTATATTTAATAGCTAATAAAAGGTAGTTGCGTGCAGCATTTTATTGCGCTTATCATATTTATTTTACTGTCTTCGAATAGTAGAATTTTTAATCTAAAGTACAGAATTAACAAATTAATCTTAAAGATCAAATTAAAAAATCTTAATATATTTTATTTTTAGATAGACACGACAAACCTCCAATACCCAAAATTGATTATGATTCACGTTATTTTCTCAAAGGTGAAACGTTTTCATTAAACTGTACTGTTACTTATCAACCTAATTCACCAGTCAGCTTGTTTTGGAATATATCACGTTTGGATAAACAGGTATTTTGTATTCATATTTATATTTTAATAAATACCTATATTTATTATAGATTGTGGATCTGGAAGCAACAAATATATATTTTTGCAATATGCTTAAGTATAAATTTATTTATCTCACTCGATCTGTATGCCGACCTGAGAGCTATAACTGTTTCTTTTACAAGTACATTATAGTTAATAAAATTATTATTTCGGTTTATATTTATTTTGATTCATTTTTCTTCTCAATAATAAACGTTTATTATTAAGAAGAAAATATTATAATAAATGACGCAATTGAACTAATATCATTTAGTTACTAACATACAGTTATAGTACCAGCGATAGTCATGAGTTTGATAACTCTGGGCAATATTTTCTTATATTTAATTATTTAATTTTTTGACATATATCACATAATATCGCTAATAGGCGAAAAGTTACATAGTCATAGGATCTGACGGTGTCTTAACATCAGGGAGAAGGTTCTCTACCCGCTAAATACGAGAGATGTGTGAAAATGGTAAATTCATAACCTAGAATAAGAATCTTATGTGTTTAAAATCTACTGAAGTATTTTTTTTTAACTTTACGCTGTATCCCACATATAGCAGGGTAGGCAGAGGGAACCTGAGAAGCTAGTGTTAAGACACTCCGTTCCCCACTTTCCGCCGTATTGAGGCATTGCGTAGTGAATGGCGGAACTGAACACGGCGCTTTTCCTTGTGACGAAACTCAGGAAATGAAAAATTCCATTTCCTGGAGTGAGAATCAAACCCACAACCTGTTGTGTTTACAGTCGCACGCCTGTCTCTGCGCCACGACAGGTGCAAAAATAAGACCAAATTAATTTTACCTATAAGGACTACGAAATTATCTCTAGGGTCATATTATACACGATACCAACGAAAATAAAACTCCCGGAGGCATTTTATTTCACAACATAACAATTGTTAACGCGACAGAAGAAGATGGTGGAAATTATACATGTATTGCTAAGTCCATATCTAACCTCAATTGTCCAACGTCTGTTACTAAAGAATATAAAGGTAACTAAATTTTTTATTAAATTTTTTATAATTCTACTTTTGTTTTTTTTTTTGTAATCTGTTACCCGTTAATATGATTGTTATTATACTAATTTATTATGTATTTTTAGGAGAAACAGGATTTGTAAAATTGTATACGACGTGGGAAAAACATGTTGTGGCAGATCAAAAAATTGCTAGTCTGCAGTATGAAGGCAAATCTTATCCTCCAGTCAGTTATAAATTGTAAGTTTAATAAGTAGTAGCTAAGGCCCTCGTGGTGCAGCAGGACAGCGTCTGTAGACATCGGAATCGTCATCGTCGATCGTCAGCGGAATGAATATATTTAAATATTGAAATTATATCCATTTCTTCAGTCTGGTTAGAGAAAGTGATTCTAAACGCGGCGTTGAGTTGCACCACTTAACGCGCAATGTCACGAATTTGGGCGGAAAATGGAGTGGCTAGGCTCTCTTTGACAACTCTGTCTATGTTGAATAAAACATGAAGTTGAAAAAAAGTAGTTATTGGCCTAAAATATGTTAATACATAATTACTGTAATAATAAACAATGATTTATAAAAAAAATTCTTTTCAGTATAAAAAATGATATAGTTTTACCTAAGAATAATAGTACAAAATATATAATGTATGAAAAGGATGATACAATTAAATTGCAGATAAACAAACTTGATTTGTACGATACGGCAAACTATACACTGAATGCATACAATAAATACGACTCTAAAAATGCAACGTATGATTTGAGAGTAATGAGTAAGTATCAGAAAAAACAATATTTTGTCTTTGATACCTAACGATAATTTATAAAAAAATAAGATAGGTCTAATCCATCCGCAGTATTTGTAACATAGTCCATGTGTATTTATTTCCCAGTAATTGTAACAAACTCAAAGTGACAATAGTTAACGCGAATTTGCCGCATTTATTTCGTATATTCAGATACTATTCAATAAATAACGGTTGGTGAATAAATAGACTAGACATAAAAACAAAATTCTTGAATTTAAAATATTAAAATTGAGCCTAGATTCCATTTTCAGAATTTGCAACGATAGTGAGCTTTTAGTAATTCTGAACAAATGAAAATTATGATTATGTCTTTAAAATTTAGATTTTTTCCACATTCTACGATTTTATATTTTTATTTTAGCTGAGCCAAGGATCCATTTTGACATGGAGAAACATTTTTTGTTAAATACTAGGGCGAGCCTGAACTGCTCCGCCGAAGGATATCCTTTGCCTAATATACACTGGTTATTTCACGACGGAAAAGAAAATAAACCTCTTCCAGTAAATTGATAATTATTTAACACGTAACTGTTATTGCTTTTGCATAATTTTGTCTAAGAGCTTTTTAGTATTTTTCGTATTCGTTTTTTTATGTTTTCTTTTATAAGTATTTGATTTTATTTATATTGTGTTTACTCTTGCAGGCTGATAATAAAATAGAATCATTAATAAAAATTTCTTCATATATAACTTTAAATACTTTAACTTCGGGAAATATTACTTGTGAAGCTCAGAATGATAAGGGATATAAAAAAGAGACAAGAGAATTTTTAGTTTGCGAAGTCCCCGATTGTTTTGGGATTAAAAAAGCAGATAATACTTGGTTTTGGGAGGGCCAACATGTTACTGTTGACTGCTATGCGTCACTGTATTACTTTACTGATATCAAATGGTATAGGAATGATACTGAATTGAACGGTAAGTTAAAAAGCTCACGCTGATATTGAATAAGACACTCGTGTGCGATCATAGTTGTTCTTAAATTTCTACTTAATTAATGTATCAATCAAGCACAGGAATACATTTTTTTTTAACTTCACGCTGTAACCCGCATATAGCAGGATAGGCAGAGGGAACCAGAGAACCTAGTGTTAAGACACTCCATTCTCTTTCAACAATTCCCTTCCCCACTTTCCGCCGAATTGAGGCATTGCGTGTTGAGCGGCGAAACTTAACGCCGCGCTTTGCCTTGTTATCAAACCCAAGAAATGAAAATACTAAATGTTACATTTCCTGGAGTGGGAATCGAACCCACAACCTGTCGCGTTAACAGTCGCACGCTTGTTCCTCTGCGCCACGACAGGCGTTAGACACACCCATACACATATTTTATCCCCATATATTTAATACTAGTGGCCCGATTGTGGCTTCACCTGTGTGGTTTACACGATTATATTTTGATATATAGAAATCTTATTTTTTCGCTCTCGCACATATTTGCTCAAATCACAAACTGCTCAGGCTATAATTTTATTCACTAGCTTCAGCTAGTCGTCAGACCGCAACTTCGTTTGCACGCTTTTTATGACCATATACTAATATAATACCATTAACAACTCCTTGACATTGAAACTCGGGTCCATAATTAGCCTCTACCACATGGAAGTACTTCGAAAGCAACGGAAATTTACTTTATTAAATACATATATTATGACATAAAAAGCTCAAATGGCGCGCTGAACAACATTGCCAAGTTGTTTTTTCTTTAGGTATATCATCGTATACTAATCTTTTGTTTCTACATCAAGTGTTCCAGATCTTTGACTTTTGTACCATGACAAAAAACACTCATCAGGCTAAATACTTTTTGTTAAGGTGCTTATTTTCTCATCTCCTGTAAAATAGCAGATATTAGGCGATTGTATTTTTTCAGCCTTACTCTTTTTCCTACGCAGCTGGTAGGCTAGGAGAACTTACCGTTATGACACTTTGTTCTCTGCTTTCCAATAGAATTGAAGACTTTGCATATTAGGTAGTAGAACTCAACGGCCTTTATATTAACATTTTTCCGAATGGAGACCGCCGAGCCTACGATAATATTCTTATGTACCGCCTAGGCTTAGCTTAGCTATATAATGAAAAAAGTCATTAAAATCGGCAGACAAACGTTTTAACATCATCATTCCATCATTTATATTCTATTACTTTTAATTTATTAATGAGTTTTTCACTTCATATATACTTCCTGAATTTCTTTTAAAGGCAAGCTTTCACTTTTCATAATTTCAATTAGACATTTCAATTTTCTCTATTTGCTTATTAATTTCTGCATAGTATCCTAAGAAGATAGATAGATAGATAGATAGATAAATTCTTTATTGCACACACAAAAAAGAAAATAAGTATAAAGGAACATACAAAACACAAATTTGCAACATGCAAAGGCGACCTTATCACTGTAGGTGATCTCTTACAGGTAACCTTAGACGTAGACACTTAATATATAGGATACATTGAGGTGCAAAAAAAACAAACAAATAAGAAAAAAAAAGAAAAGAAATATATATTACATAATATATGTTATGTTATATATTTATGGAGGCATGTTATGTTATATATGGAGATATTTGTTTTACAGACAGATGTACTCTTCTACGTAGTTTATTTTTTCTGAATTGACAGTGATTTTATGTTTTTGATCTATCATTACTTAGTTGAATTGCGTTCATTATAAGCCCTGTCTTCGCGCTTTCATCTGATAATTTTTTTATAATAATAATATAATAATATTTTCTGGAGTTTGTGAGTGCATTTCGATATAAGAATGAGATTATGTGCAAAGCGTAAATGGGTTAGGTTTCATTGTTTATTGTTCCAATTTATGATCCCATTGCATGTTTATACCCCACTCCAGGGCTGCCGAAAATAACTTTCGTAATAAGGGATGTAATAACCTGTCTCGTCAGTATACAGAGTGTATTGGGAACTCCTCTCCTGTAGTTTGTTTTGTTATTTTGTTTATTTAATTTGTACATTTACAAGTATTTATATGTCAGTACACCTATACCCTTTGTTGTATTCCCTGCCTCTGGATTGCTTTCACACATAATTATGTTCTAAAAATAGCAGCCTTTGTTATAATTTACAAATTACTTCCCCTGTGAGGGGACGGGGTTAGAATACAATTCCCCTCCCGCCGCTGGGAAGCGTCCCGTAAGAGTCAGGTATCCCAGTAGTTTGGTGGTAGAAGGTTCGTCCTCTGTCTGGCTCACGACCACTATGTCAAAGACGAACCGCCAAATATCTTATGATGTGTTCCGGTTCGATGGCATGTAAGCCAGGTTTTCCCCTTTTCCACCCATCCTTTCCCCAAAATGTGATGGTTCCGATAGCGGAAAACTACATTGTCCTCCCCTTTCATCTGTATTCTGTAGGTTGGCAACGCATCTACAATATCTCTGGTATTGTAGATGTTCATGGGCGAAGGTAACCACTTACCATCAGGTGGTCCTTCTGCTCGTTTGCCATCCATTATCCGTAAGAGTAAAATTTCGGAAAATTCTTTCTTACCGGATGCGTACGTACATACCTTTGTATGTACGTACGCTTCCTCACTTCTTCCAAGTTTCAGGTCTCTACGATCAGCAGTGTAGGCTGTGCGTTAATTCTTTCATTCAGTTATTAAAGATAAAGCATTTTATATGTATATTGTACAGATTATTTTAATTGTCATGTCATTGTTAATCCAGTTTTAGAACAAAAACAATACGTTGCTTACTATTACATGTGGATATTGTATAAAAGAGATGTAAATGCATATTTTATAGTTTAGAATGTGGAACTATTACTTGCCAAGTGAGAATGCTATTTATTTTTAATATTTTCAAAGTGTTTATATGATTAGGGTAAGAAAAAGGTTTTTAAAAAACCTTTTAACATGCGCCGCTCTGAGCCATCTAAGCGTTCTGAACTAAGTTATTGTGTATAGCTATTTTGAAATTCTTATACGGTTGTAATAATTTATTTTTCTTTTTATCATTTCTTCGTTTTAAAATTTATTCACGTGATCCGTAAACAACTATGTGTTTAATATGTATTAATTCATTGAAAATAAAAATACTACAACTTTGTAATATGTAAATAATATTTGATGTAATTTCAGCTACTATTACGCAAACAGATTTTTCATTATTATCTCGATTACAAATATCAAAAATCGCTTTAGAAGATGCGGGTAGCTACGAATGCTATGGTGAAAGAGCTGATAGTATCATCAAAATAGCCAAAGTCTCTTTGGATGTTGCAAGTAATCAATGTTTATTTACTTATCCTTGAATGTATTTGTAATCTATTATTTAACACATATTAATCTTTTAGAAAGGCAACCACTTAATATAACAATACCCGCTACCCAAAAAGTGGACGTAGTATTGAAACCTTACCAAACTACATGGCTCACCTGTCAGGCGGATGCGGTTCCTCCACCCAACATTACATGGTATAAGGTGAGAACTAATTTAGTAATACAAAATAACTATACGTTATACATCTAATTCGATACAGCAGCATGTTCTAGCATATCAGGGTAGTCACAGTAAATGTAGTGCGAACACTAGATTGGAGATAGAGCGTGAACTCTCTGTTCTCCACTTTCCTGCATCGAAATCAAGACATAGCGTGCTTAGTGGCGGAAATCAACGCCGCACTTTGTCAATAACCGATCAAGGTTACAGTCACATACAATTCTATAACGCCACCACGGCTTCATATATCTATAATATAAATAAACGATACAAAAAGAAGCCCCCAAACATATAGTTATCATTTTAAGTAAAGATTCAGGGCCTTAGTTTTAGTTCAATAAGCGGAACTTTTTCTTGAAGATCTCAGGGCGTAAAGAATGAAATTGAAGTTCGAGATAAACCCAGATAGAATTTGAACACATTGTCCATTGTCATGTGTGAGTATAACGAGCTTCAATTTAGTCAATTCACGTCTTAACATATTTACATGTCATGATTTGTTATTGATATACACTATATTTGTATTTATATTTTTGGTGGTAGGAGGTTCGTCCTCCGTCTGGCTCGCGACCACTATCATGTCAAAGACGAACCGCCAAATATCTTATGATGTGTTCCGGTTCGATGGCATGTAAGCCAGGTTTTCCCCTTTCCCACCCATCCTTTCCCCAAAATGTGGTGGTTCCGATAGCGGACTACTACATTATCCTCCCTTTCCATCTGTATCCTCTAGGTTGGCAACGCATCTAGTACATCTCTGGTGTTGTAGATGTTCATGGGCGAAGGTAACCACTTACCATCAGACGGTCCTTCTGCTCGTTTGCCATCCGGTATCCATAAAAAAAAAAAAAAAATATTGTTAATAATTTTATATTTTTTGTTGTATTAGAATGGCGATATACTTCTTTCTAACAATAAATCATCTACTGAAGTTCAAGTTCGAAATAATACAATTGTTAATTCAACTATTGTAATAGAGTTATTTGAAGATGTGGAAAGTTCTTACGATTGTGTTATAGAAAGTGATGGAAATGTAGAAAGGAGAACTTACAATCTTTTATTAAAAGGTAAATATATTAGATATCGTAACTTTCTTAGTCTTATACATACACTATTACTGTGCTTAAAGTTCAACATAAAGTCTTGGAAATTATTTGGTGAAAAAAAATATTGAAAAATAATTTAAAAAAAAACTTCTCATCAGAATTTACTAACCTAAGCAATCTTTTTCAGATATTCGAACGCATAAATCCGAAGTCTACTACCTATATATTATAGGCATTATAATATTTTTTTTCGTAGTGTTAATTATGTACTTATTATGGAAAATGCGAAAAGTGAAACAGTCTAAGAGAGAGCTACTAGCAGCGGGTCTATGGTACTTTAACGAAGGTCTGCCCAAATCAATTAACCCAGAACTTGGTATTGATGAGCAGGCTGAGCTATTGCCATACGATGAAAGATTTGAATTTCCATACGATAAACTTGTTCGAGGTAACTACACATATTTGTGCTATATTTTTTATTCTCACATATTAACGTTTAAATATATCTCGTAATTGGTAAGCAAAATGACAAAACACTCCCACAAACTCCCTGCTTCCTGAAAAGTCAAAGTATAAAATTGCAATTGTAAAATAGAAAATAATAGGAAATTATAATTTAAATTTTTGAAAAAAAAAATGTGACTTTCTTTTTGATATTTTAAGTACTAATATTGACATTATTTTAACGTCCAAGTTTAGAAATAGAAAAAAATCATTTATGCATGATTTATTACAATTTGTAATGATAAAAGTTGTACATCCTTATGTATATTCAACGTATTACTGAATTAACGGAGAAAACTTTGTGGTTTAAAAACATATAGTACCTTGTCTTCAACTTATGGCTAATTTTAGATTCTAGACAACACATGCAGATAATGAAATCATCAGAATAATATTTATATCTTCGATGGGTTTATTCAAACTTTGAATAATTAAAAAGTTAAAGAATTTTTTTTAAATAAAGTGCACTAAAAAGTAAAATAATTACCTATACCACCACATGAGAAGCACTAGCTACCATAAAAAAAGTATTGCTTTACCTAATAAAAAGTTGCGAAGAAGTCTGTTAAAAAAAGTATTGCTTTACCTAATAAAAAGTTGCGAAGAAGTCTGTTAAATAAATTATTTTCCTCCACATGTATGTAGGTTTGAGGAAAAATTTATAAATGTGTTCTGCTCAATATTAATAGCAAGCACACTTTACTGGCCTTAATGTTAATGTTTGTGTTTCAAAGATACTTCATCAAGTGCTAAAGTAGATAGCGAGTTAAAATGAGTTTTTGTTTATAAATCTGTTTATCCATAGCTTGGTTTAAAGTAGAGTTCATTTGTTCATACGCATACGATATTGCGAGAATCAATAGATCTTAAGTCGTTACGTCCTATCCATGACAGCACAAATTCATTGTAGTTGTAAAAATAATAAAATTATTGTAACGTGACGCAGAGATGTTTTTTTATATTTCATGCTTTCGAAAAACCCACATTTAATACATCTAGCTTTCCCTGAATTTTGAAAATGGTTTTATGACTTGCCATCCAACTTCAAAGTGAACGGAAAATGGGTGACTGAAACTTAAAAATATATATATTTTTAGGCACGCAGTTAGGTGCGGGTGCATTCGGCGTCGTTTATAAAGCCATGGCCCGTGGAATTATTAATGCTGAAGAAGATACTCCAGTGGCAGTCAAAATGGTGAAGAAGACCGCTGACAATATGTATATAAAAGCTTTGGCCTCGGAATTAAAGATAATGGTGCATCTTGGAAAGCATGTCAACATTGTTAATTTATTGGGGGCTTGTACAAAGAATGTTGCAAAACGTAAGTTACTTTATTTAATTATATCTCCGAAACGCTACACATTCAATGTATTATTAAGAACTAGCTTTCGGCTCGCGGCTTTGCCCGCGTGGAATTCGGTTATACCACGCGACATGGTAAGAAGTAGCCTATAGTCTTTCCCAAGGTCTAGACTATTCGTCAAAATTGGTTGTGGTTTAGGTGAGAAAATTGTAAACAGTTGAACAATTTTACATGATTTGATGTTTGACATTAAAGGAACTTCCATACACACTTTCATCCCCTATTTCAAATTCTTTTACCCATTTTTTTGCGATAAAAAGTATCCTATGTCCTTTCGCAAGTTCAGTTCTACTTTCATACCGAATTTCATCAAAATCGGTTTAGTGGTTTAGGCGTGAAAGCGTAACAGACATACAGACAGAGTTACTTTCGTATTTATAATATTAGTAAGGATTGTCAGACATATTAACATTGATTGTTAAAGGCATGTAATGTAAATACAGTATAAAAAACATGAATAATGATGGACAGTGTTATTATACGTTGAAAACATTGTAATGTCATAGTATTTATGTACATATATATTATATGACATTCTAAACTTACTTCTTGGTAGTTCCGAATGGATATGACAATATTTATATTAAATAGTCGCAGTCAAAGTACATTTTTAACTTCGTTCTGCCATTCTTTGCTCCTTGGGAGAGGACTTGGGTTAGAATACAATTCCCCTTCGCCGCTTGGTAAGCTGTACCTGTAAGAGGTGGATAGTCCTACTGAGTGCCTAATCTGGTGGTAGCAGTTTCATCCTCCGACTGGCTCGCGACTACTATCATGTCATAGACTAACCGCCAAATATCTAACAGTGTGTTTCGGTTTGATGACATGTAAGCAAGATTCTCCCTATTCCCACCCATCCTTTCCCCAGAATGTGGTGATCGTGGCCACTGCATTGCCTCCTTCCCCTTCCACCAGTACCCTCTAGGCCGACAACGCATTATAACTCCTTGGTATTGAGATGTTTATGGGCGAAGGATTGCCGCCTTTGAATAATGAAATAAAAAAAAATACTTCATTGTAGTTGGAATTTTGATATTGCTATCATAATTTAATAAGTTGTTCAAATATATTTAAATTAAATAGTACAAATATTCTTAGGTATTTAATATCTCAACTACCTTAAAATTTATTATTTTTTCAGGAGAATTGGTTGTAATTTTGGAATACTGCAAATTTGGTAACATACACAATTACATGCAAAAGCATCGAGAAGTGTTCATTGATCAGCTTACAGATAACAAAGAGAAGAATCTCGGAAGAGTCAACAGAGCTTTCGAAAGCACTACTGCCAGTACTGGGTAAGTTGTGATGTCGTGTCTTTAGACATCATGTCATGTCATGTCTTTAGACAAACCTTTTCCAAGCTTTCCGACGATGAAGTATTCAAAATGGTTAGTAAAGTCAATTTAAGTGGTCGTATGAATGACAAAATGAATCATTTTAGAATAAAAAATAGCAAAAATAATGATGCTTAAACAAATGTTTCAAAATATTTATCATTCTACATGCCAAATTGAAGACGCCTTCGTCAAATAATATTTCTTCAAACTTAACTTTAAACAATTTTCTTAAATATATATAGAAATACGTTTCATATTCTCTGTTTAACTATTTTTTTAATAAATTAATTTTAATGGCATAATAGTAATTTTTCATCATATTTATAATTCACATTTGGAAGTATAATTTTGTTTAGCTCATTTGTTTTCACGGTTACGAAGCGCTTGTTGCGTAGAGCTCGAACACCTGTCGCTGTTTGTTTAAAGATGTTATTGTTTGTTCTAAAACTGTCTATGACGCGCTGCAAGCTTGCGTTAAGCATATTATATATCGACTTTCATAAATTTTGAAAACTAGCACACTATATATCATGATACATATATATATATATATATATATATATATATATATATATATATATATAAATACATTTATAAAAATTGTTATAATTTTTTATTTCCTTTTATGTATGTATATGCTTATAAATAAAATGAATAAAATAATTTGTCAAGCGCAAGTTTGTTAAATTAAACATTGGTATTTAGTCCAGGCAAATTGGGGTTTCACTTCGGAATAAGAGAGATAGTCGGTAGTTATATATAAATACATTTATAAAAATTGTTATAATTTTTTATTTCCTTTTATGTATGTATATGCTTATAAATAAAATGAATAAAATAATTTGTCAAGCGCAAGTTTGTTAAATTAAACATTGGTATTTAGTCCAGGCAAATTAGGGGTTTCACTTCGGAATAAGAGAGATAGTCGGCTATAAAAAATTGTAAAATCCTTTATTTGGTTACCCTAAAACTTGTCTCAAAATCTGCTTATCGACATATATAATTTATTGTAAATATTTCATTTCCTATGGGTTTTATGCCATTTGTATATTATAATTATTGTAGCGGATTAAATTCTCTACAAATTTTGTATGAACATTTTTTTATGTCTTGAACCATTTTCGAGATAAAAAAAATATTTAATTTTTTTTTGTAGACGCGTTTATCCTACGATATTTTTTTTGTTTCAGCATGCATTCTGACTACTTTGGTTCCAATCACACACAAGAAACCGACCACACGTTTGTGAACACTGCAAATACAAATAGATCTACAAGGAAAGGTAAAATTAACTGAGTTAAATAAGTACTTTTTTATTATTCATGAAAATTATTACTTTTCAGACAATTTTATTATTTAATTTAATTTTAAAATTTAATTTAAATATATACTTGCTCCCTCTGAAGGCACTTACTATACCTTCTAAAAGAATGATTATATATATTATATTGAATGATTTCTTTCCTACATGCCAACAAATAAAGCTAAACAGCAAGTGGAGTTTCCCAGAGGTAATGGGCGTTTAATAAATTATGAAACGATCATGAATATAAAATAAAATAAAAAGTCTACTTTAACTTTTTATTAAATCTAAATAAAATATTGTAAAGAAAGTTCATAACATAATAAATAATAATTTAATTGTACGTATAAAAATCAATAAAAAGAAACATCTTGTAATTTAATATTTTCAAACTTTTTCAGTATCAGAAACTGGCTACGTTCAACCGGAATGGAGATCGAATTACGAAACTGACTACATTGACGGTCGTAATCCTAGACCTTTGACTTCAAGAGATCTCTTAGCGTGGGCATTTCAAATTGCAAGGGGAATGGAATATCTTGCCAATAAGAAGGTAAATATAAAATGAAACCAGCGAATATAACTAACAAAAACTTTAAAATTTTGAATAATAATGTAATTTTCCTGGGTAGTATGATGACAATAATATATTTTAAATTTAAATTTAATTTCAAATTCTCGATAGTAATTGTGAAAATAAGTTTTATATATATTGTTTAATTTTGTATATATTTAACAACTATCAAATAAATTGGATTATTGCCCAACCGCAATACTATCTCATACTTTGTTATGAATACTTACTCTAATTAAATAAAATATATGGTGTACCGTTAACAGAAGGACCAAAAGAGATAGGTAGTTTTCATATACTATCTCGTAAAATAATAAAAATATCGCTGAGTTTAATATAATTGAGGAAATTAATTATTAATAACAAATAAGATCCCTATGTCCAGAATTGTGGCTAAGCTTATTAATTAAGCATTGTCTATGTTACAAAAAGACAAATAACAGATATTTTTTCCGTCTGAAGAAAAATTGTGTTTTGTTACTTTCAGGTGTTGCACGGCGATCTGGCTGCGAGAAATGTATTGTTAGCGGAAGACAATGTTGTGAAAATTTGCGACTTTGGTCTAGCCAAAAGTATTTACAAGAACGATGAATATCAAAAACAAGAAAATGTAAATTTTATTTTTATATTTTGTAAAATTTATGTTTTTAGAAATATTTGATTACCTTACGTGACAACCGAAAAACATATGTGTGATGATTATGTCACTGCTTACTGGCGGAACTTAGCACTGTCTTACAACTACAAAATCGTTTATATTTTCAGCATAATCTATGACAAAACAAAATTCAAGCCTAACACCATCCCGACAGTCAGACAGGCTGACTCGAAATGTGGCAAATACAAAGATATTTTAGAATAAGGTTTAAAATGGAAATTTACTTGTCGATTTATAAAATCATTGAAATGCTTAACCAATTTATTTTTTCAGAGTCCGTTACCAGTGAAATGGCTGGCTATAGAATGCATGACTGACAGAATATTTTCTACACAATCTGACGTGTGGTCATTTGGTATTGTCCTATGGGAGATATTTACTCTCGCGAAAACTCCTTATCCCAACGTCAGTCCGTCAAGTCTCGTGCAATGGCTTACTGATGGGTAACGTTTTCATTATATATCTTTATAAAGGTTTCAAATTTAACTTATATATATATGATATATATATATAACTATATATATATATAACTGCTGCTTTATATATACCTCAAATATATATATATATATATATATATATATATATATATGCTCCACTGCTTTCTTATATATATATATACATACGTTTAATAGGTAGTATGATTTAAGAAGCTGCGCTTCTGAGAATCGTAAGGAGAGAATGACATTTTAAAAAATGATTACGGGTTTAAAATTTGCTTAGTAAAAAATACCTTTATGTGTAACATTTATTTTTAAAGCAAATAACGGTGTTTGTATTGCTGATATTCGTGTGCGTGCCTCATAATGGTATCATCATCATTTAAGGATAAAAGTATTTTCCTTATATAAATATTTTAATTCGGTACACAAATAATTATTGCATAGATAAATAAGTAACCTTAACATATAGCTTGTGAGACGTAAGACAAGTTTTGTGATTAAATCTGCATATCTCAAATTTTATAACATAAAATGAAATATCCTAACTTGAAGTGATGTGTACACACAGGCACCGCTTGCCCAAGCCTCAATACGCAGACGACCGTCTCTACGACGTGATGCTGCGTTGTTGGCTACAGAAGCCCACAGCGCGACCTAACTTCAGTCAATTGCAAGAAATCCTTGGCTCATTCTTAGAGGATAACGTTCGCAATGTAAATATTTCTGCTTTTTATGTTCTATATTCTACAATTTCACGAGCAGACGACACGTAGAGTTTATGCCTCACTTGCTAACTATATTGAATTGAGTTGTGAAACTCCATGCCGCAATGTCGTTTAGCCAGAAAGGAAAAATTTAATAATTTTATTTTAAACATTTCGAAATTAATGTGAATCCAGTGATGTTTATCACAAACAGTTCAAGGAAAAGCCAGTGACGACAAACTTATTCAGTTATTGACGTCATTGGTTTTCCTCTTTTTATTTTTGATTAGATACTCATATTTTATTATATTTTATATCGATTCTTTTATACTATGATAGACAAATAACGTAGAATCAATAGATATAAAACTAAGTGTCAAAACACTTCGTGCTGTACTTTTCGCCTGTTTTTGAGATTTCATAATAGCTGGCGGAATCTCACTGTGTTTCCAAAGCGGGAAAATGGACTTATATATCAACTGATAATGTCAGAAACGTTATTATAGATATATCAAACCAGATCGGGAAATCATATTCTATAAATATTACATAAACTCTTTAATTCGACACTCGTCTACAGCACTTTTTTGCCTTCAACATAATTTTAAAAAGAAGTCTGTAATCTTAAATATTAAAATATATGTTTCAGCATTACGTGGATTTAAATTCAGTTTATATGGACTTGAATGTGCGTAATGAGGGTCATGAGGACTATTTGGCGATGGTCTCCGCGCCCGACTACAACAACATGGTGACGCCGAGCCCTCACCATTATGTGAATGAATCCAACAGCTTCTTCCCTCCCACTCCCTCACAATTAAAACATGGTATGTATTGTTAGTACTAATAAATATTGATAATATTTCTTTTATTTTACATACTGCAATTTTTATAATATAAATATATAGGTATTATAAAACTATATTTTTAATATGATACATAATCATGTTAATAAAGAAATAAGTCTATAAAGAAGAAAAAATATAATTCACTCCTTCTTATATAAACCTTTTAATTATAAACAGAATATTTCATTATCTAAATATTTCAAAGAAATTTATTAGTACTTACTCGTATATTTGTATGTCGTGGCCATATCGTGTAGGTTTTATTGTCCATTAATTCCGTGAAATGGTGACATTTCGTGAAATGACTATCTAAATTTGCCCATTTTATTAAATCATTTACGTTAAACGTTCTTACTATCTACGACTAATATCGTAGAATGTGCAATTTTTTTTAATACAAATCTAGAATATGTTATGTAATCATTTATTCATTATGGCAAGCATTATGAATATTTCATAATGTCGACGTCCTTAGTAAATCCCATGTTAAATCACTGGAGATAAGCTAAATTTAAAACGAGTAACCTATACTATTTCTAGTAACCTATATTATTCTGTGATTTTGATTTATTTGATGTAAAGTATAATTAATCGGCTAGGTAATATTTTTAAAATTGAATTATTCTACTCTATATGGCATGTAAATTAAAAATTAAATAAAATTAAGATAATTTTTTTTACTTTAAACTAAAATTTTGTATTTTTGCATTTTTACTAAAGATTGATACAACCTCCCCGATTACGGTAGGGGTCCACCTGGGTTCGGTTCTTGTCCCATTCTTGTTTAATGTTGTGATAGATACAGTCTCTGCGTACTCTGCACGTTCGTGTCGTTACGTGCACCTTTCCGGCTCATGATATATGCCGATGACATAGCAGTTATTATATAAGGGAACGCTTAAGAACGGTGGTCTCAAACTAAATGTGGCAGACACACCCGGAGTTTAGCACTGTTCATATAGGTCCTGAACTAACCGTTAGGCCCGAAAAGTACAAGTACATTGGATCTTATTATACAAAGCTCGTATACCTCACGATGTCCGAGCTCGAGTAAGCGCTGCTTGGGCTAAATGGCGAGAAGTCACAGGTGTGGTCTGTGACCAAAAAACACTACCCAAGCTCAAGGGACAAGAACGTGGTCCATCCGCTTCTTTTGAAACCGGCTTATTAACTATATGGAAATATATTCCTTATTGTCTGTCCCTGGAGTGAGTGAATGCACTGACTAGTAAGGATGTTGCAGATCATGGATTAGGCCAAGTCGAAACGTAGACTCCGGCTAGGCTGGGGATAACGACTAACAATTAACATAAGCAAAGCAAACATAATACCGAACCTAACGCCTCGATAATTTTAAGAAATGTGATCATTTCGTCAAATGCTCAATCATTTTAAGAAATGCTCAAATTTAGAATGTGGCCTCGACATGTACTAACTAGTAAAGGTTTCCCTACCTTTATCAAAGTCTTGTGTTTACTTTAAAATAGTTTTTTATAATATGTCACCTCATAAAATTAATAAGCGTACAATAGTAGCGGAGGTGAAGAGAGGACTTTGTGCGTTACTCGAGCGCGTCAGAAAATCTTATTGGGAGAAACCTTATACCCTGTAATGTATAAGCAAAAAGATATATAGTAACCCACTTAAAAAATATTCAGATTATCAGATTATCATTAAAAGCGTAACAAGCTCAAGCATCTGTAAATCAGACGCGCTCGAGAAAGGTAGCATATTTCTTTACATTATCAAAAATCGGTTATGACTTGGGTCCATCCAAATTGTCAGTCATTTGAATGAGACCCTTTTTTGGGTTCACTAACATCTCTAAATGTCTGGCACGCTGGAATAAGTATTTTTTATTTTTTTTCTACCTCTTTTTTCAGCCACCCTCCCCAATTATTCTTCAGATTAATATGAATTGTTAATCAGAAAGTCATTGCGCATATACACTATGAATATCTGACGAGCTCGAGTTTCCTAATGAGTGTTTTTTTTTTTATATTTTTGAAGGTTTTGTACTGACTCTCGCCTCCCCATTAAAATGGAAAACTTACTATAGCCTTTTTTACGTTTTAGAACCTAATCTTCACAATCCAAAAGTTCCCCAAGACGATTTAGTAACTGCAAATTCTCTACCTCCCCTACTACAATGTTATATTGAAATACACATTTTTGGTGTTTTATCATATTACATATTTTCCTTTTGTCAGACACATCAGAAAGTACGTCAGTCTAATCTTGCGACAGATTCTATACGGTAATAAAAGGAAATGTTATACAAAACGGAATGTTTGCTGTTACTAACTGTAAAACTGTTAATACTTAATCAATGTATTAATTAATTTTAAGCTATTTATTATACTTACTATATTATATGGTAATTGTCCTGTATGTTGTAGTTTAAGAGCCATGTGTTGTGCTGCATGTTCTTCTATATTTTCTTGACACTTTTCAAAATTAACTATTTTTTTAGACGACGAAGGATATTTACAAATGAGTCCAGCTAACCAATCTATATTCAGTCCACGAGTACAAACTACAAAATTCGATTACGACGTAGGAAAACTCAACACAGCTATAGAAACTAGTCAAGGATCAGAGTTAACGCCGATGTTGACTTTAAACAACATACCGCGAAGTGGATCTGAGTCCGACCACGAGGGAAGTCATTCTCCATATTTAAACATGTGTCAAAGGATTAACGAAAACGATAAAGTCTTCGAGAACCAATATAACTATAAGAATACGCAAAGTAATCAAAACAGCGCCGTATCCAATCCCACTTATATTACGTTCGATGGTGATTTGAAGAAACCACAAAATATTTCCAATAATTACATCAACATCAATGTACCCAACGGACTAGTCAAATAGATTATTTTTCGCACAATAACCTCTATTCATGTATACTCACTACTTATCTATTTTCGCTTCTATGTAAACTTATTGTTCGTGAAGCCTTATATGTTGTAACTAACCACAATGTATCTTATTCGTACTTTACCACGTACTTTTAACATTTTATTCTCTATCATTCAATTTGACTAACGTGTTTTGGCGATTTCGCCGTCGCCGAAGTAAAAACTAAACAATTGATTATATTTTAAAAATAACTCAATAACAAAAAGGCTAGAGTAAACTGGCATGAACATTGTTATTATTTATGTATTCCAATAAACTGATCTCTTCTTGTTTTTGATTAAATGTATCTATAGTTTAGTACTCGCATATTAGAAATCTCACTAACTATTACGTTGCTTTTCATTATTTCAATACTTTTTATATTATGTATGAATTTTCATTTCCTTTCTTGTAATGAAAATTGTTTTATTGTTATTATAAATTAGAAGTGAAGTGAAATGGTGGAATTTTTACCAATCATGTGATATTTTGTTATAGAATCATGTAGTCTGGATTCGAATGTTGTACTCGTAGTTCATATTATATATGTAGTGAGTTGATTAATTTATTTAAGTAAATATAGTGCCAGTATTTAATTTTATACCCACCATATTTGTAATTTTGTAAATATAATAAATGTAATTCTATATTTTTAATAGCTGAAGGCAGTGGATGTCTTACCAACGAGTTAAAGTCAATGATCAGAAATAATATATTGAATAGTTTTATATAAATAACTTGATATTCAAGTTTTTTTTAAGTTTGTGATAAAGGTTTAGATTGTGTTAAATAAGTTATGTGAGTTATTGAAATCAAATGTTTCATACATATACGCGGTATAATTATTGAATTTTAATATCTCTGTATTAAAAAGTTTTCAGCTATCTTGTAACATGATGTCTACAATATGCTTTGTTATTAAATATTCTTTATACGTCTAATGTATTTGAATAAATGTTCTAAATATTTTTAATCGTAGACCACATGATATAATTATTGGATTTTATTAAAAGAGATATTACGAAATTAGTTGTTGTTTTTTGTTCATTACCTTCTATATAAATATAATATTAAGTTTGGAAAATAAATATATAATTTATATGTATACAAAAAAATAGCACGTAATCAAATTCAATAATAAAAAGTGAACAAACATGTCACTTTGTATGGAAATGTCACATTGTGTGTTTCATGTCTGAAAAGCGGTTGTCGTTCATACTGTAGTAGCATTGTTTACATATTGTAGTAGCGCCACCTGCCGAGAGCCTTGCACGTTGTTTAGAGAGGGTAAGTTGATTTATTTTTCTTTTTATGTCAACTGTTTTATCGACACCCCCTACTACTACTCTCAACTCCACCTGAACGGTCCACTGTGGATTTCTAGTCATTTTGATTAGAGATAAATTTATTTCACATTTTATTTTTAGGGTAGGGTTAATAATTTTATTTTATTAGTTTATGTAATATGTTATGTAATAATTATGGGAGGGTTTGCGTAAATCGCGTCCAACATATAATGTGTCATTTACATAAAACTAAGCGAGAAACAATCTAACCAGCTAGTTTTCTCATTTATCAATTCAATTAATCCTATTATACACACAAGTAAACACAAGTACACAAGTACACAAGTTATATCTCTATCCTCCGCCATACAAGAATCGCTAATGCGACGCTAATGACAGCTCGGACACAATACGACCACCCAACATCATCATAACAGTTCACTATTTTTTTTTTATGGATAACGGATGGCTAACAAGCAGGAGGACCACCTTCGCCCATGAACATCTACAACACCAGAGATGTTGTAGATGCGTTGCCAACCTACAGGATAAAGATGGAAGGGGAGGACAATGTAGTAGTCCGCTATCGGAACCACCATATTTTGGGGAACGGATAGGTGGGAAAGGGGAAAACCTGGCTTACACGCCATCGAACCGAAACACATCATAAGATATTTGGCGGTTCGTCTTTGACATGATAGTGGTCGCGAGCCAGACGGAGGACGAACCTCCTAACACCAAAGTACTGGGATACCCGCCTCTTACGGGACGCTACCCAGCGGCGGAGGGGAATTGTATTCTAATCCCGTCCCCTCACAGGCAAAAAGGGGATCTTCTGGTGTAGAGGCATGAATTTTAGGTGATTTTGGAAGAATCGTAAAAGAAAAGCGATAATTTTTTTTTGTATACGTTTTTATGAGTTATTTGTTAACATTTCAAAAATACAGAAAAACATTACATATTAAAAAAAGTTAAAATTTCAAAAATTAGCAGCTGATGAAGTGGGAGGGTCTAAAAAAATTGGCGCGTCACCATGCCCACGATTCCAACCCTCCTGGTGATCTGAAAAAAAAAAACTAAAAAAGATTATTAATCTAGAGTATTGGCTTCAATAATTCTCGATTGACGGGTTAATTGTTTTGACATAGCCAGCAATGCTAGCCATACCAGCTAGATATAAACAAAATATTTCGAAAAATTAATTTTTTATTCACTTTACATAACCCAAGTTATGAACAAAAATTATTATGATAATAGTTAGTTCTTCCTTAAATTGAATGTTAAATTGAATTGTTCTTTGACATATCAACTACAATCAACGAGTTAAAGCTCGTTGATTGTAATTAAAATCAAAACTTGAGATTACAGTAAATATTTTGAAAACATTTCACATATAAACCAATTAGAAATAATGGCATTTTTCTGTGGGGTTTAAATATTTGGTAAAATATGAATTTAATGAAAATATTGCAATAATGTTAAATTTCATGCATAAATAAATGAATGGTCGTGTAACACTCATCTTATAAAAATTCTGGAGGAAACTTATAAATCAGCTGTTACAAAAAGTTTTACTATTCTAAATGCGAATTAAATGATAATGCTTTTACATTACTTCATATTGGTTAACCATAAATATATATTTTTGCAAGTGATATTTATTTAAGGAACTTATTATAAATAAATTCCTGAGATGTATTAATAGTTAATAGTTGATAACAATAAATATAAATCAGTATAATTCCAAATACACAAGGTATTCCAAAATTATGTGACCGGAACAAATTAGCCTGAATCATTAACAGTAGATGTTTTACGATATAATCTTTCACGTATTTTAATTATTCTCATTGATGACAATAGTTGTTAATAATGTCTTAATATCTTAGTATTTCTGCAACGATATTAATAACATAGGTACTTCATCTATGTTGTTACTATAGTTGCAGAAATATTTAACATATTTAAGATATTGTGATACCGATTGAAGTACTCTCAATAAACAAGCAAAATTACATTAAATTGCAGTTCGAAGAAGAGTAAGAACAAAAAAGTAAAAGTATAGTGTCCGGGGCTACCCGCCCCCTATCATGCAACATTTTTGAAGACAGCACTCCAAATATATAAGAATTGTTATAAATTTTTGTTTGGTGGTAGGAGGTTCGTCCTCCGTCTGGCTCGCGACCACTATCATGTCAAAGTCGAACCGCCAAATATCTTATGATGTGTTCCGGTTCAATGGCATGTAAGCCAGGTTTTCCCCTTTCCCACCCATCCTTTCCCCAAAATGTGGTAGTTTCGATAGCGGACTACTACATTGTCCTCCCCTTCCATCTGTATCCTCTAGGTTAGCAACGCATCTACAACATCTCTGGTGTTACAACATCTCTTATGTTTATGGGCGAAGGTCACCACTTACCATCAGGTGGTCCTTCTGCTCGTTTGCCATCCGTTATCCATAAAAAAAAAAAAAAATTCTATTACAATTTTTAAATATATAAAATGTACTAAAACCCTGTATAGCAGACAAGTATAAAAATTTACTTAGTGTCATGAATAGCCACCCAGTGACCACAAAGTTAATCGGTCCTTGACGTTGTTGGTTTTCCTCTTTTTAATTTGGTTTAATTTTTTTTATTTAATATCGGTTTTTTAGTACTATGAGTAGACATGTAACCTAGTGTAAACACTTCGTATTCTACTTTCCGCCTGTTTCTGTGACAGCTCAGCTTCAGCTGAGCAGAGCACATTCCGCCAGCCAATCTTACTTTATATTTACTGAGCGGGAAAATTATTATACTCATAATCTAACCAGATCGTGAAAACATTTATGTAAATATTATAAAAACTCATCAATTTGACACTTGAATAACAAACTTTATTACCTTTAAGAAAATTTAAATAGATGACAATAATTTTAAATATTAACAAATTTTATTCAGCATTACGTGGATTTAAATTCAGCCTATATGGATTTAATCTTGCGCTGTGAAGATCATAAGGACTATTTAGCGATGGTCTGCGCGCCCGACTACAGCAACATGGTGGCGTCGAGCCCTCATCATTATGTGAACAAGGCCAACAGCGTCATCGATCCCACTCCGTCACAGTTAAAACGTAGTGCGTATTGGTAATACTTTAAATATTCATAAAACATATTACATTTTTTTACTTTTTTTTAATACAAAATCACTGAAGATGTTGGTGTTTGTCATCCAGACCGGACTTATTTCTTTGCTCTAGACGCCTAAAACGTGTAGTACTAGTAGAACTAACAGTTCCGTGGGAAACAAACATTCCCATAGATTACCATCTCAAGATGAACAGAACTTACCAACGAACTGACAAGGAATAGGTTTAAGGTTAGTTTATACGCGTAAGAAAGAGACGCGAGAGGTATAGCAGCGAAATCTCTCTATAATCTACTGAAAGATCTCGGCCTTTTTAAAACTATCATCAGAAACCGAAACTAAACCAAAACTGGTTTTTTTGGCCGAAACTCGACCAAAACCGAAACCGAATATTCCGTCGAACACTAAATGTGACTCAATCAAATGCTCGCTCATTTTACGAATTCGTCAATTTTAGAACATAATTTCAACATATACAAGTAAAGCTTTCCTACCTATATTAAACGTTTGATATAGGTAGGAAAGCTTTATCTCTATGTGTTCTTAAAACTATTCGTATTGAAACAAACAAACCATGTTATATTGAAATACATATTTCTGGTAGTTTGTCATATTTTCCTTTTGTCACACACATAAGAAAAGGTGTCATTCATTTATTCATTCATTTATTTATTGTACACCACAAAATATATAATATAAAAAACACAAAAAAAATACAACTATAAATGAGGTACAAAACGCGGACTTATCCAATTAACGATTTCTTCCAGACAACATTTAGGTTGGGAGATATGAAAAAAATAAAAAAAATGTCATTCTGATCTTGCGATAGTTTCTGTACTTAATAAAAGGAAATATTACATAGAATAGAATGTTTTTACTACTAGCTGAACAACTGTTAATACTTAATCAATATATTATTGTAAAATTTATTATAATAAAGTTGTTAAATATACTATTTATGTTGTAATCTAAGAATGTGCTGTGTTACATGTATTTCTATATTTTCTTGACACTTTTGAAAATTGACTATTTTTTTAGATGACGAACGATATTTACAAATGAGTCCAGTTAACCAATCTATATTTAGTCCACAAATACAAAGCACAAAACTCGATTACGACGTAGGAAACCTGAGCACATGTATAGAAACGAATCAAGGAACAGAGTTAATACCAATGTTGACTTTGAAAACATGCCATGAGGTGGATTTGAGTCCGACCACGAGGGAAGTGATTTCCCATACTTAAACATATGTCAAAGGATTAAAGATAACGATGTCTTTAAGAATCAATATAATAATGCTGGTGAGGTGTATCGAATGTTGTACTCGTAGCTTATATTATATATGTAGTATGTTAATTATTTGTAAATAAATATTTCTATATAATAAATATTAAAAAAGAATACGTGATGTCTATAATACCCTTTGTAATAATCTCTAATGTGATTGGATCACAATAGACCACATAAGTTATTGAATTTTATTAAAAGAGATTAATAATATATTAGTGATTATCTTTTGTTCACTACCTTCTTTTCTTTTACTCTAATATAGATTTTCGTTTCACTAGATCTTTCCTAGAAAAATAAAGAGCCTTGGTCTTTTAACTTCTGATCTTATAGAAAAAGTGAGACATTCAAGTATAAGGAGGTATAACATTTACATGATTATATTTTAAAATAGTTTACATAATTTAACACTTTATTGTAACTATGCAATAATAATATAGAAAGAGCGATCCTTTAATAACGTGCTTTACCAAAATATCGATTATAAAACAAGTATGTAGTGTAACTGAATATTTGATGGTAACAGAGAAATAGATGTCAACTGAAAATGCCGCGAACCACTGCGAGAACAACGCTTTCTATTACTTCAGCACCCTGAAACAAATATTGTTAGTTAGTTACGAATACGAGGCCAGTCGTGGCGCAGAGGCATAAGCGTGCGACTGGAAACGCGACAGGTTGTGGGTTCGATTCCCAGTCTAGGAAATGACACGCACGCCATGCCTCAATTCGGCGAAAAGTGGGGAAAGAATAATACCTATTCCCCGAATGAGGACATCGCTGATTTACGTATTGCTCTTAATCATTGGTTGCTTAAAGCTTGTTGTTGAAGTAAGCAAGACAAGTTCTCTGAGTATGTAATCAAATACTCACGTCTTTAAAGGCTTCAACTATTCCCAGAGGCACGTCAACGAACATCCTGCCGAGGCTCGCCAATGCCTACGAGTAAAAGTTTCATTAAAGTAAGTTTGGTAATATTCTATAAAATATACGTCTATATACTGTATACTTTTAACTACTTGTAGTAGAATTGTGAATATTGAATTTTTGTATCTCATAAACTTGTGATTTAAATTTAGAGATAGGTTTTATCACTTTCGGTTAAGTATATATATATTACTGTATGTACAATAAAACAACAGCCGTGTAGTTAAGCAAATGTATGTCCCCCAAGTAGGATTTGAAAAGGAAGTTACGTTGAAAGTATCTTTGTTGAATATATTACAATATGCCATTTAAACTTTATAAATACAAGTAAATTAATGAAGTCACTCAACCACTCACTCCACTAGGCTTCACTTCTTTTGGACTTGCGTCGACGGTATCGTTATCCGCACATATTACTACGGCAAATATACTGAATACAATAAACAGTCTGGAGTTGAGACAGGCCATATTGACTATGCACTACCGCTCTGTAGTTTGCTCTTTTAAATCAACAGCTCGCTTATATGGGGTAGCCTTGTCGTGGCAACTATAATGCCTTTGTTTTCAGTTCTTACTTTTCTTTAGAGTAAAATATTTTTTTTTTTACTTTTGTGAAATTCGAAATATTAAAAATATTTCATAATTAAAAATTAGATAATATTCGCCAAAATCATCATCATCATCAGCCCTTTTTCATCCACAGCTCGACATAGACCTCTCTTGCTATGCCACTGAGCTCGGTCTTCCGCTCTCCGCTCCCAATAATAAAAAAATATATAATATATAATTTTCTTTTTTATCAATTTGGACCTTACCATCAAGAAATTAACTTATAGAACTGCCTCATAATGAAACGATACTCGAAGACGTGTCGCATGAAATGCTACGAGTAAGTTCTCTGTGACTGCCGTACTATGCGAGAAAAGCGTGAAGCTGGAAAAAAAATAGTAATCACTAATGATAAACTTAAGTCTGTTATAAGTCTGTATTATTTTTCAATAACATTGTTGCAAACGTCTGTTTGGTGTTCATAATTCGTCAATTACTTGTTCATTTACGCACAGCATAAACTACAAGGGGGTTTCATGCGTAAATACATTTTCATAGCAAATTAATTATAATATATTAAAATTATATTAAATTAATTATAATCATACGTTTTTTAAAGTGTGACGAAATGCATAACGCCTATATACTAGGCGCTTATATTTGAATCAAAGTACTTCAACACATAACAAAGTAACTAAAGACATTGATATCTAATTAACTGGCTTCAAAAGAAAGCATCAAGATTCAGAAGCGTTGGCTATCATACAAAAAAAAGATTTCTTTTATATGATAGCCAACGCTTCTGATTTCGTTCCATTTAAATTTATTTCAGATCTGATAGTTTTTGAATTATTCGAAAGAATTTTACTGTTTATTGCATTTTATTTGAAGTCGATTTTCTTTTGTTGTTAAAATTTTAGTTATAAATAAACAACAATTTGGTGTTAATTCTATAAATCACCAATGCAACATGATCGATTGATTCATGGATTGTCCTTTGAAAATAAGCTATGAGAGAACAGACAATATGATTTTTTTTTTCTTTTTTTTTTATGGATAACGGATGGCAAACGAGCAGAAGGACCACCTGATGGTAAGTGGATACCTTCGCCCATGAACATTTACAACACCAGAGATGTTGTAGATGCGTTGCCAACCTAGAGGATACAGATGGAAGAGGAGGACAATGTAGTATTCCGTTCTCGGAACCACCACATTTTGGGGAAAGGATGGGTGGGAATGGGAAAACCTGGCTTACATGCCATCGAACCGGAACACATCATAAGATATTTGGCGGTTCGTCTTTGACATGATAGTGGTCGCGAGCCAGACGGAGGACGAACCTCCTAGCACCAAACAAAAACGAACGAATTTTGCTAAAGTATTATATAAGTACTCATATAATCACGATGATTCCATTTATTACTTTATATAGTGAATAATGTTATAAATTAATGTTATAAATAAATTATGAATGCGAAAGTTAGTGAGGATGGATGGATGGATGTTTGTAATTGTTTTACGCAAAAACTACCGGACGGATCTCGATGCAACTTTGAAGAATAACAGATGGACTACAATTTATAAATATTTACAAATTTCTATTATGACCACATAATAGAATAATAAGAGAAAGAGATGAGATTATAGTGGAGGATATTTTTCAATTTTTGGATTAATTTATATCCCATATTCATATTCTGTTCATATTACATGGATGCGTTAGTGCCGCGAGTGTAATGGGAGTGTAAGCGACAAGTGAAAGAAGTATGTACATTTCATAAGGGCTCTTTGATTCACCAAGATCTCAGTACAAATAAAACAACATCATCAACAATAACATTTAATTTATACTTAACATTTTTAAATAAACTATAAAATATTTCTGGGTGTTCTTGTCATTTTCATAGTAAATCCAGAAAAGCTTTGGAGGTCTGAAAAGAAAAGTTTGCTTATTCAATTGAAAATTATGTGTAAAATTATAAAAAACTTTTTTTTCCTTTTTTATTGTCGAATATATATAATATAAAAAAAGTACCCATATTGAAACAATATTAAAATGTAAAGTAATTTTATATATATACATATATATACATAGTTTCACGCTGTATCCCGCATATAGCAGGCAGGCAGGGGGAACATAGTGTCAAAACACTCCGTTCCGCACTTTCCGCCGAATTGAGGCATTGCGTGCTGTGTGGCACTTATTACGTATATTATTAAATCTTAATTTTATATCTATTCCAATATTTATAATCAATACTCACATCTAGACACGTCTCAAATAAAGCTTTTGGAATATCGGTGGCTGCTTTAAATAATTCTTCTAAGAACTGAAAAATAAAAAAAGGAATGAACTATAAAGGGTAAATACAAATGGTTTTCATTTCTGATTTTTTAAAATTTTTAATAATTTATTATGTAATAAACTTGTTTTAATTGAAAGGAACTAATGAATACCGTAAGAAAACGCTCGTCAAAATATTTCTTGTTATCCTGATCGAAAAGGGAAACTTTGTATTATCATCAGATATGAACACGTGTAGAACTTTTTAAGTAAATCGAATGGCAAGAAGTGGATCATATTAGAAATGTTGTGTTACTTAGTCATTTCATAATTCATCACTTAAGCACAGTACGATTAGTTATAATGTTAAATAATTTTATTATAAGGAAGTTCTTGTATAGTGTCGATTTCGCATGATGTCGTCGTGACGCAGCTGGGACGAATTTGTCTTTATGCGATGGTAATGGGCTTGTATCCCATCGGGACAATCTTTATCTTCGAGTACTTCTCCGGTCTGTGTAAAGTTTTCCATGTCACACTGTGTCTTAAATGTATTGAAAAAGAAATAACGTACATGTATATCTTTCAGATTCTATTGGCTGACCCCATAAATTATTGGTTCAGAAAATATTTGCACAAAAATTAGGACAATAATAAACTCACACTGGACTGAGGAGCGGCTGTGGGTGTAGCAGCAGTACTTGACTTCGTAACAGA
Source organism: Philaethria dido (assembly GCA_033558755.1). NCBI lineage: Eukaryota > Metazoa > Arthropoda > Insecta > Lepidoptera > Nymphalidae > Philaethria > Philaethria dido. The sequence goes on from JAKGSA010000398.1 coordinate 79,248, forward strand.
AGTTTCGGTGCTCGTTGCGTTTTTGTCATCGCACAAAACCAACACAGTTAACATTATGATAACAAATAAACATTGCAGAAAGCGAGTCATGTTTCTTTAGCTTCAAACTACGAATAGCCATGACAATATCTTTCTTATATATATACAAAAATCTTGATAGCCGGAACCGTTGTATTGTATCTTCTGTATGACGAATGTTTTTAGTAAGCGATGGTAAAAATATAAATATTTGGTTCCAAGTGGACGTTAATGGAATTATGATAAAATAGAATTACGTTATGCAAAACATAAATGAATTATTATTAACAAGTATATTAATATTTTTAAACGTATCCGAAACTGATGAGAACAAATGTAGAGGATAAAAATTATAGAAAGTAAGGTATTTATTCTTTTCAAATATAAATGTTTGGAACATATACAATAATAAAATGAGTAAGTTAGTACTCGTAATGTAATGTACACATTTAAACTACAACGAACCCATTATTATGTGTGTCCATTGTTATTATAGATTATTTAGGTAATGCATACGTAATCTAAAAGAATACGTTTCACGTTTATTATTAACCTTTTAGATATCTTTCATTTTTTCATTTTCATTGTTTCACGCTGTATCCCGCATATAGCAGAGTAGGCAGAGGGAACCTGAGAACCTAGTGCTAAGTCACTCCGTTTCCCTCCACTCCGCCGAAATGAGGCATTGCGTGCTGAGTGGCGGAACTCAAAGCCGCGCTTTGCTTTGTTACCAAACCCAGGAAAAGAAAATTTTACGTTTCCTGGAGTGGGAATCAAACCCACAACCTGTCGCGTTTATAGTCGCACATTTGTACCTCTGCGCCACGACAGGCTTTCTCTCATATACAAATAGAGTAGGCTATAAAAGCTAGTTATGTGTTATATACTGAAAATGTGCTAAGTAAGTACTTTCATTTGGTACCCTACACGTTGCCTATCAATGATTTTTTTGTTTTTAGTCATGATTGCCTTTAGAAGGTACCATATTGAATTAAGAGACCACCATACCATATAGAATGAATACCTATCTCACGTCACCTTAATGTCATAAATCGGTCCAGGGATTTGGAACATATAGAGTAATAAAGGATATTACAAACATACATGATACGCGCGATATAATAGACTAAGTTTACCTATCTACTAGAAAATGCGAGAGTGAATCGCTTCTTAATTGCCTTAATCATTTTTAAAAGTAACGAGGACAGAACCATGATGAATACATTCGTCCTTCGCCTTCTGTTTGTTTTTCAAAATTACGACATGTTTCTTTAATTTTATAAATATATGTATTGTATATTTATAATTGTATTTATTATACATTGATAATTAAACTTGTAGCATAATGACGTAACCATTTCAGAAGAATGTTTCGAATTGTAGTGAAATCCTAAAGTTTTTTACTGTGATAAATTAATTATCTTAAACTTAAATAGAAACTTAAAAGAAATATAAAATAAGGCGTTCTACACTTAAATTCATCTCTAGAGAGCTGTAAATGATTCTTGTTCAGTTTATATAGAAAAAAATATTATTAATACTGCGCATAAACTGAGGCAAGGGGCGGCGAGTAGTTGACATTAGGTTGGGTTAACTCTATCTATCCTCTTATGTGGAAGATGAGTGAATCTAAAAAAGATTACATTCTATATATATCTTGTATAATGTAATCTTTAAAAGTTCTTAGAGCAAAATGGTAAATGAGATGTTAATGTATTTTACTTGGTTGTCTATATTAAAGCAAGTATGACGATATTCTTTGTTCAGTGGACCAAAAAATTAAGCCTTAAAAAGGACAACAAGAAGGTCTATGGTAACTAAATACATTTCGGGTCGAAGTTAATGTCGGCTACGTGTAAATACTTCACAGTCTAATTAAGATTGGCAGTTTTGTTACAACAGTTTCCTCTCGTTATGTTTGTTTTACTGAGGTTAAAAGTGGCCAAACAAATATTTCTTATGGTCTCGAGGTTGTAATGTAATGATTATTGTACACGATTTATATTTCTAAAGTGACAATGATACTTTTTTTTCATTTTTATGTTTGTCTTTTAAAAAGGACCATGTAACATGCGTGATATATAACGTATTATATGTTTAAAGACCTACATATCTACAATATTTGTAGCATTTACCAGGACAAAAGTATCTACTATCAGGCTTTCTGTAAGGAAAATCTTCCTTGTTGGAAAACTAATTTCTTTAAAAGGATGCAGATGCGAGAATCTTGTGTGGCCCTGTATTTTTGTAAACTGTAAATTTTATATTTTAACTTATACAAGTATTTTCTTCCAAAAATTGAGCGTAAATTTACAAAATTTTTTGTTAGTATATATTCATTATTTTAACAATTTGAAAGTATTTTCAATATTTTAACATACTATACGTAACCTAATCTACTCATTGTACCAATGCCTCGATCACTGCTTGAAAATATTTTAATGTGAAAATAAACTTTAATCAGATTCGTGAGATTATAAGCAATGAGCTTCATCTTTAAGAAATGATATTTTTGAAAGTGTGCCAGAATATAGGTAAATGTTAACACTAAATCTTGGAAAGCTGACAAGAAGCTACCAGATCAGAATGCATTTGTGCCCAAAATCAGTAAGTATTTGAGAAACGAGAACTTTCTATTGTCATTTTCATAAATTTTCAGCTTACCTAATTCCTATATTTTTTTAGCATTTAAACTTTCGATTTAAACAAGTTTTATAGGCACCTTTAAAATAACAATTACATATTTATATCGTACTAGCTGTTGCCCGCGGCTTTGCTCGCGTGGTCAATGGCAGGCCAAACTGCATACATAGCGTTATGTTGCTCATCGGTGCGGTTAGGGAGTGATGCAGCTCTTCGCACAAATGCTTGGCTTCTACGTAAGTTTGGTTATCTTCTCCTTGGCTTTGTAAATTTATAAAACTGTAGCACTCTAAATATTTAGCTATTTCACAAATTTACAAAAAAATTGTAAATGACAGTACTGTCATTTGGACACAGAAGAAATTAATGACGTATTTTACTGTTGTCAAATATTTGTAGTTCGTATGGAAATTGCTTAGCGAATTGATATAAAATAATAAAAATAAAATATGTCGCAATAAAAAAAACAAATAAAAATAAAATGTATCCTGTCCTTTTCTATACCACAAGGAATATGTGTATAAAGTTTCATAATAATCGGTTCAGTGGTTTTGGCGTGAAAGCGTAACAAACAATCTTACATTCACATTTATAATATTAGTAAGGATAAGGATTAAATTAACGTTAACTATAAGGTAAAAATAAATTTAATAATAAAGATACATATATAAATAAATAGTATTGAGAGTAACGCCTGTCGTGGCGCAGAGACACAAGCGTGCGACTGTAAACGTGACAGGTTGTGGGTTCGATTCCCACTCCAGGAAATGTAAAATTTAGTATTTTCACTTCTTGGGTTTGGTAACAAGGCAAAGCGCGGCGTTGAGTTCCGCCACCCAACACGCAATGCCTCAATTCGGCGGAAAGTGGGGAACGGAATTGTTGAAAGAGAATGGAGTGTCTTCACACTCTTCTCTGGTTCGCTCTATATGCGGGATACAGCGTGAAGCTAAAAAAATAAAAAATATATTTGATGTTTGCAATTAAATTTTTGCCTTGCCTCACCAAATCAATACAAATGTGAAACTTGAATATTCTAACATATAAATATCCAAATTTTAAATTAAAACATTTTAATGTTGTATGTGTATGGTATATCACTTCACATATATGTAAATCACATGGTTCGTGCAATAATTAATATATTTTTAACTTCAAAAATTTTGATTTCAAATTTTTCTCTGTAAACTATCTGTCAGAACAAGGTTTTTCTTTATATAAAGATGGTTAATAGTATAATAATGATCATTAATTTTTATTCACTGTGCCAGTATAAAGTTTATCGAAGACATTAAGAACGTAACACAATTTGTGCTGTCGGGTCCAGAAGGCCCGGAAAAGTCTACGTCTTATCCCTTCACGTAGAAAATTAAATGTCTCACGGTAACATCCGCGACTTGGTGTTGGTTTTTGGCACTTGATCTATTGTCTCCGCACTGGTGATTACCGTTCAGTGAACACAATAATTATTTCTTTTAAATATATGTATTATTACATCATAAATAATATTCATGTGTATATCTAAAAATATTTAGATGTTAGTTAAACTCTCCAGCAGATATTTTTTTAAAGATACACAATTTTCATTTGAGACATGACAGAAGAATCTTTCGAATCGAATCTTCAATTCTTCTGATTCTTTGACTAATAGGACAAAGCACGGATGGCGAGGCGCTTTACCCTATAATAGACAATGTTTCAAAATGTGCGAAAAATTCAAAACTGTGTATCTTAACCGTTGTTAAGGAAATCATTATTTCTTCTATCTATTCCACTTAAGGTTGAAACTATTTTTTAGCTTTACCAGTTTACAGATGATATCAATTTAAATATTTATTGTTAGCTAATTAAAGTAAACTGAATCAAGCAATAAAGACAGATAAACGTTGATTAATTCTAAACTAATTAATTTGGCAAAGTGCCACTAGAAGCTAGTGTCAGAATAGGGCGTTTAAAGAAAAAAAAAATTCGAAATAAAGAAAAAAAAAATCGAAAAATTCGAAAAGCCATGCACGAGGCACGTTATGATAAAATAAACTGTACAAGACGAGAAGTCGTTTTAAACGAAATATACATATTTTCCCATATCGATACTCTTTCAAGTGTTCTCCAAATTTCAAAGAGAACATCCAGGAGACCAGGAGGTCTTTTATACTGAAAATGATATACAAAATTATTTAAACTTTTAGAAAGAACTTCGTGTCAAGACACTACATTCTTTGTTTTTTGAATCGAATCGAGATATAGAGTATTGAGTGGCGGATCTTTACGCTGGGTGTTTTGAATGACAAAATTACTGAAAAACGCACACTTTTACTAGATATTGGGTTTGGCAAGCGTTGGCAAGCGAAGCGAGCAGGGTCAGAGCCTAGTAGTTTTATAATAAAATCATCTAACTATATTATTCTTGTAAGCCTGGAATCAATAAAAAACAGTTATTATTTTCATACAAATAAAATATAATCTATAAATATCATTGATGATCCATTTTATTTTGATAGTATGGAAAATTTTCGTGTTTCTTGTTTTTCAGATGAGTGACAAAAATATAAGTAAGTAATTAAGTAAGTTCAATTTAGTTCTTTAATTATGACGCTTAGAACGTGCCAGTTCAGTACAAATTATGTCGCCAATGTCACGTTGTATGGTGAACACAAAAGAAGGATTGATCGGTGTAATATATAATTTTGTGATTATAACATGTAAATGACATTAGTTGACACATTAATATGTCACTTTTTCCTAATAGCCTTCCATTTATAGCATTCACAATATAAAAAAAACAATTAAATAGGCCAAGAGTACGTGCTCTATAGAGCGTATGGTAAAATCCATAAAAGAAATATAAAAATTTACGGATCTCTATTAAAAATAGAACTTCCTCTATTTGGTTTCATTGCTCAAGTCCCGGGTTATGATGCACTGCGCAGACTGTATTTGCATAAAAGCGAGCATTAACCGCTGCTTCGGCAAATAAAAATCAATAGCTGCTGCCCATGTACACACTATATTACTATTATTATCAAGTTTACGCTCCATTATAGGAGATAGTGAGATTTTATCTATTTAATTAAGTATGGCGGTTTATTAAATATGCTTATAAGCGTAAACATGCTTAACTAACTAATCACATTGGTAATTTAAAGCGCGATTTTAAAACTTTTAATATGCCTAAGGAAATGCTTACTTAGTCTGTTAAAAAAATCATAGCAATTCAAGAAGCAAAAAGTAAATACACAATGAAAAAAAAACATAATCGAGACACACGAGTATCATACAACTATTGAATGAGTTCTATTCATGATATATTTAGGAATTTAACAAAAAAAGAAAACCGACTTGAAATAAAATGCATTTAAAAGCAAAAATATTACGAATAACTCAAAAACTATTTGTCAAATCTTGGCTAAATTTTTATTTAAATCGGACAATATTAAGAATTAGCTATCATATAACTAAAAATAATTATTTTGGTTCATCCAGTAAAAGTTATACAGTAAAACACAAAAAAATACAATCGAATTACGGACCTTCTCCTTTATAGAAGTCGGTTAAAATTGAGGTCATTGCCGTTTACACAAATTAGTTAAAATAAACAAGGCTTAGTTCATTAGAAATTTATGCATTTATATACGACCTTCTCATTGCTCCGGAGACTACGTGAAGCAGACCGTCTCGGTTGTCTAATTACACCAACGACAATTATTACAGCAGATAGTTTTGTACTACTTATACGTTATTCAATGCCGATGCTAATGTGTCTTTTTAACTAAATCAATGTGTTTTTTTTTATTTTTTAACACAAGAATTTTAAAGACTTATCTATTTCACTATAACGATTATTACTAATTTATATACACACTAGTTTAGTTTTACTATTTTCCAAAAGCTTGAATATTTTTTAAAATACTGAGAATTAAAGAAAGATCAATTTTTACAGTATTTATTGTATTTTTTTTTTGAGTAGACACGTGATAATAGCATTAGAAATCAAAAATGGAAAGGAAGAGGGAAAGGAAAGATTGCATAATTTTTATTTTCTTAAGCTACAAAAGTAATGAATATTAATAATTTCCAATATGTATTTTTATAGCGTCTATGGTGAAACGTATCATAGAGTTTTCTAAAATTAGTAATTATAAGATTTTTCACAAATAAGCGTGCTAGCGTTATGTATTTTAGCTGTACTACGACGAAAACAGTAATTATTGCAAGGAGCTACCCTTAATACCCTGTCCTTGTTCAACAAGAACGTAACTATTATGTTATAATATTATCGTACATGAAACAATTGCAAAATCTAGTAGCTAGCTATAAGCATGAGTTTCTTTTCATCGCTTTACGCTGTATCCCGCATATAGCAGGGTAGCCGGAGGGAACATGAGAACCAAGTGTGAAAACACTCTGTTCTCTTTTAACATTTCCGTTCCACATTTTCCGCCGAAATGAGACATTGCGTGTTAATTGACGGAACTCCACGCTGCTCTTCAGCATGAGTTAATTCTATTTATTAATCAAATATTAAATAAAAGTTTGCCTTGTGAAAGTTTTCTCAACCAATTAGTTTGTTTTAGTTACTAGTATTTTATATTCCTGTCAGACAATCTTTTTACCTCTATGCACATATACCTGAATGTTGCTTAGATAATAATAATTTTGGTATTCTTTCAAGCTTTTACCAAATTAATATGGTCAATAACATAACCGGCCCGCCTACATTGTTGTATTAATTTTAGAGTTGATGTCACTGCACTTGCATTGTCATCCAAACCAAATTTAACCACAGTCGATTACGGATAAATATTTTCAAATACGGTGGGAATGTTTCCTTATCTCGTTGCAAAACAAAATTCGTAATGTTCATCATGTTGCCTCTTGCTTTACCTTGCTTAAAATTCTAATTTGTATAATAATAATTTTAACTCAAAATGAAAATAAGTTACTAAATAATGTATATGATATGAAAAACACAATATGACTAAATTCCTGAATATTATTAAATCATACCACAACATCATTTTATTTTCGTTTTCCCTATTTTATGACACGATCTAAAAATAACTTATATTAAAATTATTAATTATTTACAGGGCCATATATGGGCATTTTACTTATTTAAGTTCCTTTCAAAATCCACACTGTTTATCTAAAATTTGCGCAATAAAAGCAAAAACCTGAAATTAGCTGTGTAAATTTATAGAATGCTCCCTTGGATGTATTCCAAATAGCATTTCTCTCGGCGATCTTTAGTGTCTACCTCGTTTTCTACCATTATATTCTTAAATGTATCTCAAAAAGGCGTAAATAATAGAAACTATTAGTAAAAATGCATAACCAGCCGATTCCATGTAAATAAGTAGCTGTAAATTTTATACATAATTGATATAAATTTAACAAGTAAGATAAGAATTCACTGTTCTTTCAGTTATTTTTATGGATGCACTCAATAACGTGAAAGCCACACTTTATCATGCTCACTGAGATATGGAGGTGAACTAAAGCGTCCCCGTTGAAACAACTGCTTTGTATCAACACTGTTGATATTTATTATACTGCAGCAAGTGACAACTTTTATTTATTCTGTTAAATGTTTGTTTTTATATATTTATATATATATATATATATATATATATAAACAGATATTACTAAGTATTCGCAATTATATTATATTTATAACTCGTTGTTATAATGTGCTATAATATAACAATTCGAATATAATACATATACCTTATGATTATTAGTATTGTAAAAATCAATATATTCTTTTAAAGGATTGTAAAATTTCGATAGCAATCACGCGTCTTCAAAGCTCGAGTATTTAGTACAGGAAATTGAGCTTCTAGGAAAAGCGGAAAACTGTTAAGTATTGCTAATAGTAACAATGTACTCATTGAAGTTTCTCTTTTCTATTCTTTGTATTTATATATTTTACTTCGAAGTGCCATAATAAAAGATATAAATTGAACTATATTATATTAAAAAATGTTTGTAATTGTAAGAAATCTCTTATTTGCATTAAGAATATAAAAACGCAATATCATTAAGTTTTTAAGTCTGGGCCACGCTTATTTTGGTCTATAATATTTAATAAGCCACAATAAATCGACTGCTGTTTTAAAAATAAAGGCTATAAGAAATACTTTCTTATTATTTTTTATTTTATCGGATCTGTCTTGAATTAAAGGAAGGTGACAGTGACTAACAAAAACAATATATTTACATCTTAAAAAACTATTATTACTACATACATAGCTTCACGCTGTATCCCGCATATAACAGGGTAGGCAGAGGTAACCTTGTGTTAAGACACTCCGTTCCCCACTATCCGCCAAATTGAGGCATTGCGTGCTGAGTGGCGGAACTCAATGCTGCGCTTTGCCTTATTATCAAACCCAGGAAATGAAAAATTCCATTTCCTGGAGTGGGAATCGAACCCACAACCGGTCGCGTTTAGTCGCACACTTGAGTGCTTGCTCCACGACAGGCGTATTACTAATTTTGAAAATATAATATTGAATAAATTCAAACAATAAACTGGTCCAAAATATTCGTGGATAAATTGGAAACAGCAGATATTCCATTAATCATTATTTAAATCAATAATAAAATAATTTTCATAGTATACGTGCTACTTGAATCTGAATATTGCTTTTGATACAAACTGACGGGCAATTTACTTTTAGTAAGAGAGTAATTTCAATACGGTAGCGTGAACGACGTGAACCAATATAATTTTGTATATTGTTAAAATGTTATTTAATACACATTTGATTTATTGCCTTTGGTGTTAGCAATTGGTGTCGAATTTTTTTAATATTTTAAAAGATTTTAGTGGTTCGTGAAAATCATATATACTATATCTACTACAGTTCAGCTCAATTTTTTAAACTATCTCTACTACTATCGTAACAGTAAAAGCAATGTGTCTGTACATAGAATATTTTCAGAAAATTTTCAGTTTTCAATTTGATTCAATGACTTTTTTTTATTCTTTTTAAAATATTCTTCCACGTGATGAAATTGGTGTAAATTTTAAAATTATCCTCATAATATATAATTGTAAAACATATTGCAAGAGTCGTAAAACGAAGTTGTGATAGAATTCACTATAAATATCAAGTATCATTTTATGATCCTTATTATTCGCATAATTTCTTGGTATAGGTAACTTTTAATTATTATAAAATTAAAGCTTTTTTAAACATTTTAAATATGTGTAATATTTATAAAGTGTTCTTATCACAAAAATATATTAAGTATGTAGCAATACATAAAATTTATTTATATTATAATTAAACTAAATTAATTAGATATGAACATATTTAAAATTTCCATAAAAAACCAAGCAAAATATCCTTATAATTAACAAATAAGCTCCAAAATTTATGTATTGAAAATATTTGCATACCTACATGGATTGTTATTTTTTAAATCATTTGCTTGAAACTATCATTACATTCTTCAATCGTATATATTGACTAATTCTAACCGTCCTATTCCATATATTTAGTTCAGATAACACTGATGACTAATGAGATCTTATTATAAATATTTTTCAGAAATACAAAAGACCGTCGATCGATAACAAGCATAGATATTAACAGATATTAACAGACAGCAAACAGATTGCTTATGCAAAGAATAATTCAGTTGAAATGTTAAATAGTATTATCGATGTAGTTCTACTTGTCTGATAAAAATTTATTACCACCGATTACTCATTGTACAGATATCAAAAATGGTTAAGATTATTATATATGATGATGATGATGTCCTCCTAGACGTATCCGTCTACGGCGACACACTGATTTGCCAGGTGTCATCTGCGCGGGAATATGTTATAGGACGTAAGTGTGTGCATACACAGACGCACTCTCTCGTCCGCTCGTTCCTTATTCCAATGGAACGGAGTACCGCTACGATCAGAGGAACGATTGGATGCAGTGTCTGGCCGACGGTAACTGCACGCGCCCTCTACCGTCGCCCTGGGCCATCCACCTTGCCTTGCTGGTTCGCCAACTCCGCCAGGCCGTTTTGCACTATCTGCGTTGGGCTGCCATCCTCGCCACCGAACCAGACTTTTGTGCTTAGCAGGAGGGAACTGCTTAGTTGGACTATTTATTTAGTTATTATATACATAAATGTAACAATAATATTATCCGTGCGTACAAAAATTTAAAAAGTCGGTATAAGTAATTCTTTCATGAAAACTTGAGTAAAACACGTTGTGAGGGCAAGCAGCGGTCATTCCATTAGCGACACACGTGTTGCTATTTACACGCAAACCTCGTTATCTCACCTCCATCGGTAAGCTTTTACCCTTCATATGAAAAGAAAAACTTGCACCATGTAATATAAAATCATTGTAATAAAATCTGTAGAAATGGTAAATAATCTAAATTTATCAATCAAATACTATATTCTTATTATTCCTAACAAAAATAAGATATAACAGAATTCATGAATTATTCTTAGTTCAACTTTTTTGTCGATTTTAACTTTATAGAAGTTATTTTGAATGATGGAAATACATTTAACTTATAGCCACCTAGCATATATTTTTGTCATACAACCATCTATCAAGAGTCCGTGGGACCTCAGAGTAAAATATTTAAATTTTATAAAAACTGCAAATTTTTGGTAATTAATTAAGTCTGAATATATTAAACTATTTATTAAAAATAGAAACACACGAAAATCAGCAATATTTTCTTTTTAATCTCTGATAAATGTTGTTAACTCTAATTTTAAACTTATTCACGATCCTCTTTGGAAAATGAGATCCACAAAAAATATCATATTCTTATTAAATCATATTGTTAATAACTTTTTTAAAATGTTTAATGAATAATAAATATATAAAAATATTTAAATTTAAAATAAAATAAAAATATTCACAAAATCTGTACCATGTTATTTAATTTGTAAAAAAGCTGTACCCTGTGCGTATTGCTACGCTACCAAAAATAAATTTGAAGGAGAGACATTTTTTACAAATATTCAAATCTTGTTGAGTAATTAAATGTGTGGCGCCATCTGTCGAAAATTGGCCGTACCCACTCAGAAACCTTCGTGGGTTCATGCATAACAACTTTACTAAAGTTCATCACATGATCAAATGCATGGTTCACGATTCTATAAAGGACACAAAAAAACATTCATTTTTAAATATAAAGATTTTATTATTTTATTTATTTTTATATAATATATTAAGATATTTTAATGACAGGGAGTAGAAAATTTGTTTGAGATAAATTGGTGTTTATATAATATGTTTTCGGGTATTACAATACATGCAAGTTGAACATTTTATACGAATAGGCCAATTTCTTCTTCTCTATTCGTAGCTACTTCAATCCCCATTAACTACTATCTCTTGTCATTATGGAAGATGCATTTCGACCGATTCGATAACAACAATTCGTGATGGTAAGGATTTTGGGATAAATTACTTAACAATTCTAAAATGTCTGAATCTGTTCTGAAAGATTTAATGAGATAAAGCGAAAATTTGGTCGCAAAAATCAAATACTTAACAAAGCGAACGAAGTCGTGGGCACCGCTGGTTATTGTATACATTAAATACACACTTAGATAAGAAACACATTATAAGACATACGAGGTGTGTTCAAAAAGTAAGGTGACTTTGTATTTTTAAGAAAAAATATTTATTTATTTATCAATTTCGGAACAAACTTCGCTGACACACGTCTCATGCCTCAGAACAGTTTCACCATATGCCACTGTCAACATTATTATTATGTCATAAATAATCGAAACTGCATGTTTTTTGTTTTTTGTTTTTTGTCTATCAAGTAGTGTTTACTTCGTCAATATTATTATTTCTTTTTTTATTTTTAATTATTTTCAGTAAAAGATTATAATACTATAGAGATAATGTTAAGATACATATCTTACATAGTATAATTAAATATAATTGATACAACACTTTTTTACAGAATACATTTTTGATTGCAATTCTTGTATTTTTGCAGTATATACAAGTAAAACTTGATGATAAGTACCTTCATTTTCTCTTCCAAGCAAAATATGCGAATTTAACTTAATTCTCATATCTTAATTCATATCTAAGACTTTCAATTAACTCAAAACTATACAATTCGAAAATTTATTTTCTTCTTTTAAAAGGAGTTAGAAGTTTTACCAAAATGTCAAACTTATTACGCATAAAGCATATATTTCTAAATCAATTCATACATCTCATAATTGAGAAGTCCTATGAATCATTCGTTAGTATAAAATTAGAAAAGCTGAAACTCGAAAACGCAAGGGCACCAGCTATCATTCCCTCGTCACTGCAACTGTACGCACCGTCATAGAATAAAACGAACATCAAAGGAAAAATTATAGACCATTCATACTTTATACTGTAATTGAAGAACAGTATTTAGTTATGATCTTAATAAAGGATAAGGCTGTATTCGACTCTCTCTCTCTTTGTGAAATTAATAATGAAATATGTCGATATATTCACCAATATTAGCTGTTTAAATTCACCTTACTATAATTTTTGGTATTACTTACAATTATTTATCTACACACGCTTATAAACAAACAAGGTTACATTACTTATGAAAATCGAAAAACAAAAATTACTTACAAAATACTTTCCAATACAAAATTCGAACCTCGAACCATCGCACTCAATGCCCTCTATAATTTAACAGGTTAATACAATAACAAGCCAAAACAAATTCCTTCGTTCCCAATAGACCATAAAAGCTAAAACCTAAAATCTAGACATTAACTTCAACCAAAACCATCTTTATTCTATCTAATCTATGATCACAAGTCACAACCAGGAATAGAAGGGGTCACCGACCTATAGTTACATCAATTAATTGTTACTGCACTCGGTCAACTGTTTACAGACTTTGATGTGATGCTTCCTTTCGAATGCTCAAATAGCCGTCCGCTCCGTTCGGCTCCATCATTTTGGTTTAAAAATGTTGCTTTTATTACCACCAGCGTTTAGCTTTTGATGTTGATATGGTGAGAACATAAAACGATGACTGAAACCATAAGGCAAGTGTTGCAATTTTGTACTATAAATATCACTTCATCGCCTATCACTCATATAAATTGAGGTTATTTAATTTCTTCCTATGTAAGTTGGGTGCTTTGTGGTGGATCAAAGTACTTAATGTTTATGTTTATTAAATATTTCCTTCAACTGAAATTGAACACATCATTTTAGCGAGGCAAGTACCAACTGCGCCACTGTGGTCAGAATATAGAGGGTGAAAGTATTCTAAGAACCTGTATTGCGTCGGACTTGGCCATCGTGAACACATTCTTCCAAAAGAAATCCCAGCACCTCATCACGTATAAGAGCGGGTCCCACTCAACTCAAATAGATTACCTGCTGATATGACGGTGTTATATAGGCAAGGTAACTAACTACTAGCCTGACGGCCCAACATCGTCTCCTTGTCATGGACTATGTCTATGTCTTAAAAGAAAGTAGCCGAGAAACGTGACCCTCGGATCAGGTGGTTGTTGCTGGATCGACCGATGCAGACCGACTTTCTGGCAAAGGTTAAAATTCAAAATCTACCGACTAATACCGAAACTGCACAGGAAGCTTGGGATCGAGCCCAGTCAGCAA